>RPOG01001201.1:0-170757 GCA_008086565.1 Thalassoma bifasciatum
TGAGCCCCTGTTTGACCCTGCTGACTTTCTCTCAGTATGACTTTCTTCTGCTGAAATCAATGCAGCAGCCTGTGTTTTAAAAAGCTTTAAGGTTCATTATCACTTCATCTGACTCAGCCCTGCGCACTCTGCCCTGCTGCCCCACTTACTCACTGTTTGGGATGGTAAGTTTCATATTTTAGCTCGGATCAGAGTGTTTTCATTTTGGTAAGCCGCCAATTCTGACCAATCTGATCTGATCCAGTCCTTCATTCGCTTAAATGTGATAAAAATGTATCCAATGCTCTCAGAATAACAGATGTAGCCTACTTTATCTGTCTGAGCTCTTTTTCTTAAGCTGTACTGCAGGAGGTCACGGTTATAGAAGCTTCAGATATGAATAAGCAACAGTTTACAGCTGAGGTTATGGATAAGGAGTTAAAGCTTTAAAAGGTGACTCCAAAAAGTCCCGTACAGGAGGGATACCGGCTCATTTCGTTGGATTTGTTGGGGAATAGAAGCCAAACCACTGTCTGCTGCAGAGTGAAACCTTGTTTCTGACTGAACAGATGCTTTAAAGAGGCACTTTACAGCAACAGTCTAATCCTAGTCTGACTCCAAGTTACATGTGAAATTAACATTTATGGGGACCTCCCAAAGAGAGAGAGGAACACAGATAGGCTGGGCTGTGTTTGAGACAGCATCACAGATGCAGGAAGTATCATTTTATACTTTAAAGCCCCACTCCTGAGTTTTTAGAGTTTGAAAGGAAGTGTAAGGACTTCAGAAGTGATCCTGAAACACTCTCACTTTTACATGACTAAATCGAACTCATCAGCCTAGACACGTTGTTTCAAAACGTTATTTCTCAGGTTGTTTATTCTCTTCAGACCAACAGTCCCCGTGATGAAACAAAAGTTAGCAGTTCAAAGCCAGATCTCCTCGAATTAAACATTAAGCTCTATGCATTGTTCTTTAGTGATGACCTGTTCAGTGATGGAGATGAACATGCATCAGTGATTGATTTGATATGAAGGTTTACTTGAACATAAAAGTAGTGTGAAAATAACAAAAACAAACAATGTAAGGCATGTTCAAAAAGAAGAAAAAGGAGTCTAAACTTATCCATTCCCATCCCTTCTCCCTATAAGAACAATAGAAATGCAAAATCTTTTCTTGTTTGAGAGGATTCCATGAACTTAGAAGTTGTTTTTTCCCTCTTAAAGGTTATCCCCTCTTCTCAATCCCTGGTAGTGGTATGCACAGAAGGGGGAGAGGTTGTTCCCCTCTTGGCCAGGTTTTAGAAAAAAGGCATTCCAAAGTATTCTTCTTGGAGCCAAACCTGTGCTTAAGTGCGTTCTTAGGAGCCAAAAGATATTGCTGGAGGGCTTTCCTGGTTGGTGAACCACACTAATCTGCCCCCTTGGCAGGTCAAAACATGATAAAGCAACCTCCTTGGCGCCAAAATGCACACCCAAGTGTCCTTTTGGGAGCCAAAAACATGTGCACTACCCTGGTTGGGGAATTGTTTTGGTAGTGACAAAAACACATGCTTAGAGGCCCTCTTGGGTGCTACAATGTGCTACAGTGCCTTCTTGGGAGTCAAAACACACACTAAAGTGCCCTCCTTTTCTGGGGAACAACAGTTATCTGCCCCTTTGGCTGGTGAAAGCATAATAAACTGCTCTCCTGGGAGTCAAAACCTGCTAAAGTGCCCTCTCAGGAGCAAAATGCTGGCTCTGTATGCCTCTTTTTTTTCTTTGGCCCCTGCACTCATAAATGTCTGTTCAGGCCACTGACCTGTTCTGTAATGAGTGTTTGGTCTGCTGGACACTGAGGGGACACTGTGACATCCAGACTGCTGCTTTGAATCCCCGTGTTGGCTCCTGTCTCCACACAGACAGTGAAATGTTGAATGGATCAGTGTGAGTGCAGCTCTGTCAGCCTGTGTGCGAGTGCAGCAGGGTTGGCTGCCTTTAAACAGCAGCAGCATGTCCCTGAGTGGAGTGAAACGTGATTCCTGTGATGAGGTTTTTATTTACAACAGGGAGGAATAATCTGCCTCTGTTGTGCCACGCGCCAGGCTCCAAATAATCCCTGTGCGTGTGTGTGTGTCACTTAGTGTGTGTGTGTGTATTCCTTCTGCCTCGGAGCATGCAGGCTACAGATGTTCTCTCTCTCTCTCTCTCTCTCTCTCTCTCTCTCTCTCTCTCTCTCTCTCTCGCTCTCGCTCTCTCTCTCTCGTGAGGATAAGTGCAGACAGAGTGTGATCGCGCGCTCACACGTTCTCTCCTGCAGCCTCGCGCAGCGCACTGATGCCATGACCGCGGACGCCTCCTCCTCCTCCTCCTCCTCCTGCTCCCCCCTCCTTCTCCTCCTCCTCCTCCTCCTCTGCTGAGCAGGATGCGCTGCCGGCTGTGCGCTGCTGGAATGAACCGACTGAAGGAGGCTTTTAAGGGACTCACCTGTGGATTTACGCCGTCAGGATGCCTTATGTGACCAAACCTCTGATTCTACTCCTGTGTCTGCTCGTCACCGGGGAGTGCAGGAAACACGGACACAGGGTGAAGAGATGGACCGGGACCGTGGAGACCCAAAAGCATGGCACGTAAGTGAAAGACAGAGGACTAAAAATTCAGATTTTTGAAAGAGGTGAAGAAGAAAGAGAGAGGTGTGGATCTTTATTAGGGAGAGCAAACACACTTCTGACTGTGAACAGTGTGTGACAGAGTCATTGTCTGATCTTTGGATGTAAGAGTAGTGATTCTGTGGTAAAAAATGATGGATATATTTATAATAAAAAAACAGCTAACTGAAGTTGGAAGAATCAGGGCTGTTAATAGTAAAGAATGAGTCCGAAATGTTTGTGATTGATCATTTAGTGTTGAGGAAATTAATCTGACTTTATCAATCTGTTGGTGTGAAATAAACCCAGTTTTCAGTCTGATAGGATAATAAAAAGAAACGTTTCAAGCCTTAACTGTGCACTGCATGCATGAGGTGTGGTCAGAAGTGGATCTCTTTGGCTTTACATGTGCTGAAAAAGGGTGCAACAGGTTGAATTTTTTGTCTCACATTTTATCACAAATCAATGCATAAGGTAATTCATCACGTGATGAATGACTGCCAGAATAAAAATCCTATAAAATGGGGTCAGATGAGGCAGTATACATGGACTGTACTCAAGGTTTTTTTTTTTTTTTTTTTGAGAGGTCTGGCAGACATTCACACACACGCAATGGTACACATGTACACAAACACACACACACACATGCATACACATCCATCCATGCTCTGCAGGAGGTGATGCTTCAGGAGACGAGCTGCTCATCACACAGAGTTCAGCTTTCTGGAGGACTCCTTCACAAACTGTCTCCTCCAGAAAAGCACAGCAGCTGTCCAACACAAAGACCTCTGGTGGCTGCCTGAGGTATGACAGGTGTGTGTGTTACGAGCGGAGGAGGAGCAGCATGAGCCTCAAAATGAAGAAGGAAGGGCGTAGGCTGGGTTTGGGCTTGGGCGGTCGACAGGTCCAGCTGCAGATTCAGACCCTCAGTGTTGAACTTTGTGTTTTTAAGTTTGTTGATTTGATGGGAACCAGAGGATGCCAATCTCTTAGAGTTGGTATAGGAAGTCTGACAGTTTAAGGTGACCTCTCCTGCTCTGCACTTTCTTCCTATGAAAAATGAAGATCTGGCTGTGGAGCAGCAGGATTTGTTTTTAACCTTCTCTCATTGGCTGTCACACTGTTCAGGCATCATGCAGGAAAAAAAAAAACTCCTCAGTCTGTCTGACCGTGTCAGAGGGAAGTAGCCACAGTGTGCGCAGAGTTTGAGGGACACATGGCTGCAAACATGTAAGCAACATGCTATTCACTCAAGAGAGAGAATCTCACATCATCAGAGACATGTCACTGTCACTGCATTTTGCCATGGCACATATTCTGATGTAGACTCCATGTCTGCTGGAGGAAGTTTGCCTTTTTTACCATATGGGCCATCTAAAGGGTGATTTACACTCTCTTTAAAGTCCCTTTGAAAATGAATAAGATCTTTTCAAACCAAGTTACTGTCACTGCCCACACACTTTCATGCATCCTTTACTTTGGCATTGCTCCAGTGCAGTCATACGGTGGCTTGTAGGTGTCAGTAGGGCTGGGCTAAAAAAATGGTCACAATGTATTTCTTCGTCTTATCTGATCTCTATTATTATCAAGATATTTTAAAATTATTTTTGAATTTCCAGTTTTAAAGCATTTGAATGTTAACTAAAAAAACTTAATTTTAGTTCAGCATCTATTGGCATGTAAAGCAAATAACTAAGCAAAAGTTTAACAAGATGCAAATAGAAGAACGGAAAAATTAAGAGAAAAATTCCCTGGAATCCCCTGTAGAAAAGTATAAAATAATACAATGAACTAGTTTACAGTGTCTTTGTGGCGCAATGGCTGCAAAAGATGACACCATCCATTGCTGCTTTTGTCTGGTGGCTGGCTGAATGCTGTGTGTACTGGCAGAAGTCGCAGTCTAAGTCATCAGTCATTAGTTTATGACAACAACAAACAAAAAAATTAATTTGGGATGTTGCTGCTGTATCTCTTACAAAAAAGACAAAAACTGAGGCAGCGTTGTAGAAGGCGGTGGTTGGTGAGGCCATTAAGTGCATCACAACTGTAAAATGCAGAATTCTTATCTCTAGTGCTGCTAATGAGAGTCAAGTCCAGTACTTTAACTAACTGTCACTAACTCCTTGAGTTTTTCTTCAGAAAGTTCTGCCATTGTTATTTCTTCTTGGTGTCTCACTAGAGCTACGTATTGTGTAGTAGCAGCGACACTGCCCTCACAGTTTCCAGTGGTACTGCTCTGTTTGGCATGTAGTCGCAAGCTTTATGGACACGTTCAGAAATATGGTCGAAATGGACACAGAGCATTGACAGAAGGCTCTTTAAACATCTTTATCTGTATTTAACATTGAGCATAAATGGGCCTTAACAGTCTATTTTTGAGTTAAAGGAGTTATGGCTGAGGAATTTTCCGGTGCAGCAATCAATGTTGAAGTGTTATCACTTTTTGATTATTGTCATGGAAACACAGACTACAGTTCTGAGTGTGTGAGAGATAAAGAAAATGAAAAGATGCAAATCAGAGGCACACTTTGTGCTCCAGCAAAGCATGACGCAGAGACCTGCACAGACAGTCTGACTAACCAAATAACCCGCCTGTGAGACGGGCTCTGTTCTAAACGCGGAGCCCGAAGGTTTCCCTGGAAAGTGAGATATCCAGAGTCTGCAGCTCCAAATGTGCCGAGGTCCAGCATCTATACAAACAGCAAATGGACACAGGGCAGAGAGGGCACAGCATTTATCTCTTCATTTCTGCTGCCTGGCAGAGAACACGCTGTGATAAATCAGAGCTGATTTAACCCAGTGGGAGGTCTAAACAGCTCCCAAACCATCACCGCTAGAGCGGCAACAACACTGCTGACAATCCTGTCAAAACAAAGACAAAAGCACAGTTCAAGCAGAGACATGTCACAGCCTCTCTCAGTCACTGCCTCTCTCAGTCTCATTATCTCTCCTAAAAAGTTCCTGTAGGATGGCATTATGATCAATGGAAAACTACACGACTTCTTTTGTAAGCAGGACTAGATTTAGCTCTCAGCTTGAACTCTCCAGTCATCATTTTCTTAGTTTAATGCTGATCTGAAGTGCTACATCAGTCAGATCTCAACAGGCTCAATGAGGTGGAGCTTATAGCTGGATCATATATGCACCAAGCCAGAGCTTATTTATTCTAATAACAGTCATGTCACAGTCATAGTAACAGACTTCATGATTCGAGATGTGCTTTCATCAGAAGTGAAGTATTTTTATTGATCTTTGAGAAGTTTCAGTGGAACAATGTTATAAATATTTACCTCTAAAGTCTGATTTGTACATCTGCGTTGACCCTACGATGGAGTAGCTGATGAAGTGGTGACACATGGACACTGCACACCCCTGTGTCCACAAGTCCAGTGCACTGTAGACCTTCAAAGATTGTCAGTTTATTTCTGGTCCTGCTTTCTCACTGCCACTCTGAGGGTATTATTTTATGCTGAAGCTAATACTAGTTGATGTTTATCATACAGCAGCTATATACGGGAAGAATAGAGAAGAGACACGGAGGAGGAGGAGAGGAAATGTATAGCTGATGAAAAGGAATCGGAAAATGCTGTAAATATGGCTGAACAATTTGCTGAAACAATCTAATTGGGATTATTTTTCCCAGTATTGCAACTGGAATTTATTGTGTGGTTATCTTTGAGGTTCACATTCTTTCTCCTAAAAGTTTTGCTGCTGTGTTGGAAGGTTTTTCCCATCGCCGCCCCTTTTCACCCATTTTTGCCACCTTAAGTTTTCTTTTACTGCTACTTTTTGCTGTTTTTGCCACTTTTCACCACTTTGATTGTTTCTTTTGCGAATGTAGTTTACAAAATTTTGTCTCTCTGGTTGAGAAGGGTTGAGTAACACTGATGTGGGGTATAAACAAATATACTGCAGAATGTTTTTCTGGTGTTCTGACACATTTGAAACTAAAGAATTATTTCACTGTCTGCAACTAGAATATTGCATAATCTAATTTGCTTTTTATTGCCCAGCCCTAACCGTAAACAAAGCTGACCAATCACAGGGCTTATGATCTGCATTCTTTCAATTCGCAGTTACATTCTCATTACAAACACACTGACACACAAAGATGCTGTGTGTGCAGCAGAGCATTCTGTGATGCATTCAAGCCTTGGTACGTTTAGAAGATGCAGAAGCTGTGCATACTTTGAGTGAATCAGAAAATCAATCTGCACTTCTTCTATGAGGTGTCACAGCAGATGGAAACACTCTCATCCTGTGTTGGGACATTTCTTTGTATCATCAATCCAAACCTCATCCTCCCTGATACATGTTCATGTGTTCTCTTCTAGCTCGTTGGCAAAGAAGCCTCCAGATGTGACCAAGTCTCGCAAAATGAAGACAGAGCATCTGCTCAAAGTGGACGATCATGACTTCACCATGAGGCCTGCCTTTGGAGGTAGGTGTAGACTTTGATGACTATTCTCCCAACAAACGAACACCGACACAGTGCGTAAAGAGATGAAATGTAAATTAAACCTAAAACAATGAGAAGCTGTGGGTTTGGATTTAAAAAAAAAACAGATCCTGAAGCTTCTTATTGCTGATTCTAAATTCATCACTCAGGAGTTTTGTTTGTAAGAGAATTTCTGAGATGTTAAGTGGTTATTTATGCTCAAACCCTCATTACCAAAAGAAATCAATAGAAAGTTGTGATTAAGAATGTGTCTTTAACCAGTTTGTAGGCGGCAGCGCAATTCATTTTGATGCCTCTGGGTGGATGCAGCTGTGGCCTGAGGCGTTATGTTTTCATGTTTTTCTGTCGGTCAGCCCATATGTGAGTCCATCTGTCTGACTCATTCTAGTCAAACCAGACATCCCAGCATCGCCTGGAGGGGAATTTATCACATCTGTTTTCATCCTCTCCATATAAATGAAAAGCTCCCCCAGTGTTCACTTGGAGCTCAGCCTCTCTCACTTGGTTAAAGGGTGGCACTGAAAACCTCACACTCTGCAGGAACTCTTCTTTAGGTGTTTTGTTCTCTCTGTTGCCCCTTGTTCTGAGACTTTCCCTGTGGCATGTTGACATGTGTTTGCTGCTTTATATTATAATCATTCAGTTGATTTTGTAATCTGGCTGGAAAAGGAAGAAGCTGAAAGTTGAGGTTTGAAAGCAGAGAGAAAGGTCACAGGGACTCGTCCAATTTCTGTTTGGGTTACTGTGAAGATGTTTTCCATGTTTGCTGCTCTGAAAACACTGATTCTGACCTTGGCCTCAGTCAGCAACAGGCCAGGTTTAAATAGAGCTTTAAAAATAGGATCACTCATCCTACAGGCTGAGAGTTAAAGTCTCACTGCAGTGATGTAAGAAAAAGTGTCCGACTCATGAGAGATGGATGACAAAGTGTGATTGCAATCAGTGCAGCAGAGGATTATGGATTCTGACTTATGATTTCTGCTTTCTATTATTAGACCTTAGACTGTTTACTGGAGGGGAAAGTATCAGACATGAATTCACACAGATGTTTTTGTGGACAGCTACTAGTCCACCAGTCTATGATTATCAGAGAGTAGAATGTGCAATAACCTCATGGCTCATTTTTATACATCTGATTTTTTTTTTTTTCAATCTCTGAGATCTAAACAAAGCTGACTTCATTCAAGACTAATGATTCAGACTTAATGAAGAGTTTTTCAGGCAGAAGAAAGAAATGAGAAGGAGAGAACAGATGAAGTGTAAGGATTTAAATATTAGAGACAAGGAGTGAATAATATAATTGCATTTATTTTTCCCTATTTTACAGTTGCGATTTATTTCATGATTATTCCTAGGTTCCCCATCTTATGTGTAGCTGATGTCAGTTAATATATTTAAGGGGGTGACATTTTTTCATTATTGTAGTTTGATTTTGAATTGAGAAAATACTTATGGTCTCTCATTTCAGAAAGTGAAACCCAGAAATTATAAAGACTCATTAAACACAGAGTGATTAATTTCAAGCTTTTATTCCTTGAAATATTGATGACTATGACTTACAGATAATGAAAACCAGAATTCATTGTCTCAGGAAATTAGAACATTACATAAGATCAACAGAAAAGGGATATTTTAAACAAAAATGTCATGCCTCTAAAAAGCTTTGATACTTTCTAACCGTTTTCAAAGTTTTCTCCCAAGTTGTGCTCATTTTCACCCATGGTTTTTCACCATTTTTCTTCTTTACACAAATTTTCCATAGCCATTTCTTGCCACTTTGCAACTTTCCACCACTTGGATCGTTGCTTTTTCAAATGTAGTTTGCAATGTTTTGTCCCTTTGGTTAAGCAGGGTTGAGTCACACTGGAGAGACTTAAACCCTGAGACTCTCAGTGTGGTTCTTAAACTGGACCGTTAGGTTAAATGTTTCTGTGCCGTCTCCTTAAAACACACTCTGGCTTTGCTGGCATGCTGCTTTGAAAAAATAGGACACACTCTTTTCTCTGCAGCTTTGAGTCAAAAGCTTCGTGACATTGGACATTTTAGAACACAGTGGTGTTGCAGGAGCAGCACAGTGGTTCAGCGGTTAGCACTGCTGCTTCACACAAAGAGGTTGGCATGTTTTCCTGTGCATGTCTGGATTCTCTCCGGCTTCCTCTTTCTGTCCAAAAACATGCTCATCTGGTTGATTGGTCTCTCTGAAGTGCCCGTAGGTTTGAGCCCTGTGATTGGCCTGGGGTCTGTCAAGGTGAATCAAAGAGAGCTGATAGGCTCCAGCTCCCCTTGACCCCAAATGGAAAAGCAGAGATAATAAATGTATGGTTGCCTTTGTGCTGCTGTGTTTTGTTCGCTCTTTCATGATAAAGCTGCTCCACTCAGCAGAGGTAGTATGGAAACAGGATGTCACACTAGTAAAGCTATAAAGTGCTGTTGAAGCCTTAGCTGTGTGGGACCATGCACATAATACACTGCAAAAAGAGAGTCAAAACACAAGATAAAACACTGAATTGAAGTTATATGAAGTTATATGACGAATTATGTTTCCAGACAGGCAGGAGGTGTTTTCATTTGCCGAGATGAATATGTTTGTTCCTTTTTGTCTCTCTGTCTTCATATTTAAGTGTCAGAGTCGTCTATAAAAAATAGGGATCACAAACATTAATGAGCCAACATGTTTACTGACCTCAGGGCCTGGTGCTGGGATAAAGAGGGACTTTTATTTGGATCAAATAGCAGATGTGCTTTGTCTCATTTCTCTTGTGTATTGACACCGCCTTTTCAGTTCTGTCAGGTGCTAAAAATAAAGCGGTGGTGTCATCTTTGTGGCTCCTACTGGGAACAGAGTTTACAAAGAGACATCAGGTTATTATGACTGAACTGACTGCTCTCTGTCATGGCTCCAGTTTGGCTTTCTGACCATCAGCAGCCAGGTGACAGCTTTTTTCAAGAGGCTGGAGAGGAGGTTTCTAAGCTCCTCTCTACTTAGGGTTTCAGTTACGTGAGTTGAGCTCTGTACTTTATAAAATAGACACTCCTAAAGAGATTTGGGGACGTTTTAATTCCAGTGCTGGCCTCAAGCTTCTGCAGGTCACATGAGCTGAAGAGACAGGATCCCCATCCTTCAGACACAGACTTGAAGTCCCACTGCAGTGACACAAGAATTTATTTCCAGAAATGTAGGACTCCTTCATCAGTCTCTCTCTGCTTCACTCTCTGGGGAGACTCAGAAGAGGCAGAAAACAAAGGTAGACGGTGTCACTGCAGCTGAGGAAAACATCCCCAGACTTGTTGTTCCTATTCTTTCCATGACATTCTCAAAGGTATTTATCATCAGACACTGGTGTGTTGATATTAGTTTGAGCTTTTTGAGCAGAATGATGTGGTTTCTGTGACATGGAAGTGACTGTATATTAGACCAGAGGGTTTACACACCCTGCTTTCGCTATGATTTATATCCATGTTCACTCAGATGTAAGGTCACAGACCAGTTCAGACTCACCAACAGTATGTCTGTAAATGTTTTATCGCTGTTGTTTCAAACAGCGCCTCCTTCTGGTACCACCAGGGATGGGTACCTTCAGATTTGAACCCAAATGGTACCAATGCCAGTTACCTCGGCAATTTTTGGTACTTTTGAGTGTGTTTATGTGGTAATAAATGCTATTTGTTTAAAAATGGAGTCTCAAGCATATCCTAATTTCACATATTATATTTCCATACTTCTCTAAAAATAAACACAAACAAATAAATCAAAACAACATTTCTTTAACATCAAAACCCTTAATTAAAATGAACTACAATAACGCAGTGTTTTTTCCTCTTAATGCACAAATTGAAGCCCAGCTCTCCCTACTCCATGTCCATGTCCATGTACAGCATGGAAAATCACCTTCACTTCCACTCCCTCACAGTCAAGGATGAGTTTAGGTACTGAGACATGGTACCATTTCATTTTACATGAACCGATATTAGGTACTACTGACAGAATGCGGTCGGTACCAAATTCCGTACTCATCCTTAGGATACCTCAGCTGGAAAAGTGTTTTTAGATCCAGAAGTGGTCGTGGATGCTGGTTTGACCTGGTGGTGAAAATGTTCCCCCTCTATGTTGAGAAGCTACATTCTTCAATTTGGGTGGGAGAGATTATTGTTATTATATTTTTTTTCCAGAAATGTGAACAGGTGCTATTAAGAACCAAAACAACACTAAAGTAGCTAACTATAGTTAGCATCTGCCACCATCTTGGAACAGTAAAATATTTCCCTGAGTGTGTCACTCTCTGAGGCTTTCGAAGGGAATCCCCTCTGTTGATGTGCTAAAAATAGATCCTACAGTCCAGCACTTTGATTGTTATTACAACTAGCATTAGTATTTCTGGTCTTAAGAGGATGAAACTGAATGTTTTATGACCTCTGACCTCCAGAACAATACATTGGAATAATTCCAATGTGATTTCTGGATTCCCATTCAAACCTTAACTCCAAAAGCCCCTGGTAGCTGTAAGAATGTGATGATTAAAGAGTCATTTCAAGCCCACAGTCAGTGTTAATGAAAACAAATCTTGTCTTTTCTCAGCCTGTGGAGTCGCCCCCTGCTGGTTGTCACAAAGGGTCCAGGGTCAAGGCTCTTGTGTTCAGTAAATGCATTGACCTCTGGGTGCCTTGTTCACACCTCCTGCCTTTTAATGGCCACACATGGCAGATTTTCTGTCACATCTCAACATTTGAACCCACAGGTGCATTTTCCTTTCCATCTAGAGTGTGTTCCAGGCTTGAGACAGCTGGTCTTACACCAAAGACGATGTTTTACTGTCCACCCTGAGTGCTTCTCTACTTGAACTGTAAACTGACCTCTGTGTGTGGAACAGTTGAGTGCTCTGTTAACCCTTCACTGGATGTAATGCTTGAACCTGCATGAGGACAGCGTGGAGAAGGAGAGAGGCGAGTAGGAGAGTGCTTCTCACCCACATTCCTGTCTGCCCTCCTGTCTCATAATGACTCTCTCTTTGATGCAGAATCCTTGATACGTAAAGCTCTTTGATGTTATACACATTTAGAGTATCTATCAGCTCAAAGCCTGGAGATCTCTAGCTCTGTCTCTCTTGCTCCATCACTAGCTTCTGACTGCAAGTAGAATACATGCACAGAAAGCTTTTTTTATCCAGGCTGACAATATCACTAATCTCCTGATCTGCATCTGGATGATGAATTTCTCAGTGTGACAGATGCCTCGAGTTTTCAGAAATTGTTCTGCAACTTATAAAGCTTTTAGCAGTCCCAGTGGTGTGGCTCTGCCTTCCCAACATGTGTTCCAGCTGCATGTTTGTACATATTTTCAGTGCTGAAAGGCTGGGGCTGAATGTACAGATGGAGGTGTTTTATGGTGGAAAGACTTCAGAGGTGGCTCAAGGCTAAGCTTTTGTTGCTAAGCTCAGAAGTGTGCTGCTGTTGTTCCTCATTTGAGCAATCAAAGAAGCTGGTTACCCTCCTGACGTAGGCTTTTAGAGAGTTATTTGGGCTCTGTGATACACCCACACCTTGGCTCTGAAAGCAGGAGGGTAATCTTCCTCCTCTGAAGATGCACCTCGTCGAGAAAGAGATGAAACAGTCTCAGAGCGCGGTGGCCTCTCCTCCTTGAGAGTGATGACACTTCAGAGGGAGGCAGATCATGAAGCGGGAGGTCACAGTGGGAGGGAGGGCTAAAAATAGATCATGGTGCTGCCACCAAGTCTCTGCAAAGCTCTCACAGTTCAAGATTCTTTCATATTAGAAGTCTCAACCTCTAACCTGAGTCCTCAAAGGGCTCAGTGATTTTTTTCTACTGAATCACACTCTCAGGGGAACTCACACATGACAGATTGCAGCCACTAATGGCCCCAGTATTTCTGCATCATGTGTCCCTCTATCTGCTCTATCTGAAGCTCTGACTCTCAAACTGCTCTCATGAGAGTCCTGCACCTCTGTGCATTTTGCTTCAGTTTCCACCTGACTGTGACTGAAATGAGCTGTTTGAGTTTGCATGTTGCATGTCTTGGCTTTTCTCCTTCCTCTCACCAACAAAACCCTGCTCAGCGGGTTTATTGGTCGCTGTAAGTTTTCTGAGTTTACAAGGAATCTCTCCTCAACTAAAACACTGTCCTCATCCAACCATTAAGTTCACATTAGTGGCTTTGGAGCATTTCTATCGTTTGGATCATATTTTCCCTGTTTTTTGGTTGTTCTTCTGCTGAGTTTGGGGCATTGTGTGGTTTTGCTTTATGAGAGCACTTTGGATTTTGGTGAGTGATAAAGACAGCGGTAAGCTGGTGGATAAATCGTCCATTGTTTGCCAAGCAGTGTTGCCAACTTTGTTGCTCTATTTAATGACTTTCCAGACCCCTATTGACAAATCAAGTGACTTTTCTGTAGTTTGGAGACTCTGATGTGAAAGCATGTTTTGATCTTCCTCTCATTAATGAACAGCGGGTGCTGCCATGGGCCCCTCCCCTCTCCAAGATACCCACACAGAGAGAAAGTCCTCCTGGCTCACAGCAGTCCCTCTCAGCTGCGGCCAGAGCAGGCGACTGTGAATCATACATGTGCTTGTCTCTTTTGCTTTACTTTTACTTTTACTTACCCGAGCCAGAATAAAGGAGGAGGGTTGATATTTAGACATAAAAAACCCATACGAATTGACAAATCAAAGTTCATTTGTGGTTCTAAACATATTTTTGGTGTTCTCAGTCTTGTTGCTAGCACTGACATCCTCATTTGCTCCACAGTTAGCCAGGCTCAGAGACAGAGGTGGTATGCTGGGTGTAAAGATCATTGTTTAGAGATGATAAGTACATACAGCATGTACCCACCCCCACCCTGTCTCTGACTGGCTAACTAAAATGATTATTGTCCAATGAATCTGATATAATCCTGTACTGTTTTGTCTGATTCTGATGAGAAGAACACAGTGGGTAGCGGTGACTCAGGAGTTGCCAGCACACTGAAAGCACTAAGGGAATGGTTGTGAACAAAAATCAGCTGTGCAGGTACTCAGAGTATTTCCTGCACAGCTGTGGACAAACCTCAGAGGTCCATCTGTCTGAGGTCAAACCTGTGTCCCTGGCCATTCATCTCTTCCTACCATAACAAGCTGCTGAAATCCTCACTCTGCTACCTGCTTCACTAGTTTTTATCAATCACAGTGTTAGCTTTTGGTCATCTTTGAGAACTTTCTGCAGCTTTGCAGTCCAAAAACCAGCTCTCTCGATGTTTGCTTTTTTCTTCAACACATCTGGGTTGTGATGAAAACTGAGGTTTGTTGTCCTCTCCTCCCTATCTAAATCCTTATAGCACAACATGACCCATCTGTGCTCTCCCATTAGCTGTTGCAGACATAAAGATCCAGTTTCCAGTTTGAACAAGTGGTTTTGAAATCTCAACCTTCCACCTTCTGGCCTGGTGTGATGCCCACATAAACCCTGATGTCACCGTTAGTTGAGCCTGGTTGTACACACAGCAGAGATCTGGATCAGATCTTTGAGTGAACAGAGGTGGGGGGGTTAACGTGTGGGGTGTATTATTGCTCTTAATCCAGGGTAAGATAACACATTAAGCTGGTTGTTAATCCACGCTGAGGGCAAAGAGAGAGAAAGCCCATCAGCCGGATCATTTGATGTATGCGCTCTGCATGGCGGCTCATGCTATGATCTGTTAACTGTAACCCAAAGCTCTGTGTGCTTTTCAGAAAATGTGGGGGCTTAGCAGCACTGCGGATTTACTAAAGGTCATAAAGTCAGAGGTGGGCTTGTTTCCTACAGCCTATTACTTTAATATAACCTCCAACCTGCCCTCAAAGACGCAGCTTTATTTACCAGCAGCTGACGTGTCTGAGTGCACCAACAAGATTTATTTCCAACCAGTGTTACACTAATTTTTCATCAAGATCTTGTATTGATGATGGGAGAGTCTGACCACTGCACAAAGCCTTCTCCAGCACATCCCAAAGACTCTCAGTGGGGTTAAAATCTGGACTCTGTGGTGGCCAATCCATCTTTTCCACGACCACAGGATATGTCTTTTTCCATGGTTGTTTAAGAAATGAGAAGTTGCTCATTGCATCAGCTGGGGTTAAAAAAACAAAACAAAACTTGTTGCTAGCTGAAAGATAACCACCTATGCAGTAATTATCAAATAGGAGACTTGTATCTATTTGTTCAGTAAAATCCAGGTGGAGACTTTTCTTTGGCCAGGCAGTGTAGATCAGATCTGGTTTATTAAACTCTCTGTCAACAAGTCGCATCACTGGCTAACATGTCATCCCTGTGAAACAGTGAGCCAATCATGAAGATGAAGGGTAGATTAATGAAATAAAGCTTCATGCAGACATCAGGCTGTTTCTGGAAGGAGCTGAGTGATGTGAAGTTCACACTTTAACACACAGCAGCACAGACCGTGTGTTTTCTCTTAATGAGTACATCACTGTGATGCTTCTTCTTTCCCTGGATGTGACTGTGTTTATGTTTACATTAATTAAACTGAGGTGACAGCAGAATTTTTACTAAAGTGGATTCCATGCAGACTGTGGAGAAAGGAGGCTGTGAGGCAGAGGATGGATTAGCTCAATAACGTCACATCTACTGGAAAAATGGGCGGAATATTACAGCTGACTAAGCTGTCTGCTGTGTGCTCAGGTGTGTGTGTGTGTGTGTGCTTCCCCCACTGCAGCCAGGTGTTGTTTGATTTTGATTAAATGAAGATAAAGACGATGAGCATCAGTGTGTAACAGCACTGACTCCTCGTGTGTCTACTCTAATCAGAGGCTGCAGAGATTGCACGTGTCCCACCAGCAGCATTTTGAAGACTATTACAGATAACAGGGTATCTGGGAAACCTCATATATTTGTAATAAGTTTAGGCCTGTCATCCACGTGTGACTTTAATTTCCTTTAGTTTTGACATTGATGCAAACACTTCTTGCTCACGTATTTCTTCAAGTACATCTTATTACTCACATCGAAGAGCAAACTTTTTAATGGATTCAAACACAAGATCCAGGCAACTTGTTTAAATCTCTGGTAGTAGAGACTATAGATATATAAGAAGGCTAGATGACTTGTGCGTGCTGTAAGCCAGTGGGAAGTAACATCGTCATGTGGCGGCCATCTTGGAACAGGGCTGCTCGATCACTCATTACATTACAGTCAATGGAGCATAGACTTTGAAATAACTGTAGATTGCTCAATTTTCGACCGATTTTTAAACGGCTTGGTTTGTTGTAAATGCCAGAAATTTAGCTAATTAACTTGCAAACTTGAGAATATATTTTTTTTTAAATAAAGGGATTTAAAAATTCAGCCTGAATCACAGCCACGTGAATAAGTTTTGTGATAAACCAATCTGCTTGTAAATCCGTCAAGAATTCAGCAAGTAATGAGTGTTTTAGTGAGTAAATCATCATCCTTTCCATTGACTTTAGTACAGAGCACCAGAGCAGTCGCTTGTTCCAAGATGGCCGCCAAGGCTGCTGACTCCGCCTTAAGGCATCTAGCCTTCTTATATATATCTATGGTAGAGACAGAGTGATGGGGATTCATTCTGATGAGGTGGCAGGGGTTTCACATCTGAAAAACACTGCCCCCTATAGGTGGAGCATGTTTAGAGCCACACTTTTTGACAGATTTTCACGGTTATGTGCGGATGACTTCTTTTTTTTGTAAACGATTATGTGAGGACCAAAGTATTTTTCAAAAACAGATGGAGTGGGGCTGTAAATATCCGGCTACGTGTGTACAAGGCCAACAGCAGGATACTGGTGTAATCCAGCAGCTCACAGGAATAATAAAGTAAAAAAGTTGCTTCAGGAGACTCTGTTCTCAGGCTGCTCTCATTGTTATCCTGAATCAGCCTTTCTTATGTGCCCTTTCTGAGTTATGCTCTTCTTAAAACTCAAAAGTTTTCTGCCAGTTTGTTCCATCGCCCCAGTATCTGTAAAGCCAATTCTTTGCTTTGGCCTGTTGGTGTGTCAGTGGAGGCCAAGAAGCTGTGTGGCTTTGTGTGAAGATCATTTGCAGCAATTGTAACCTTGAAGAATTCTGGCTTTGAAAGGAGAAAGAAAACTGCTTCAGAAGAGTTAAGTGTTTTATTTTGAAAGTCTCAGCGCTCTGTGCCTTTTAAAGTGACTCCCTGCTGCACAGGGGGAGCTTTGCCACTGAGCAGCTTCTAATCTTTTAGTTTTGATGAAAGGTTAGCAGAACATCGATGCATCACTGCGACAGCCAAAACAATTTTTTATTCTGTTTAGAGGCTCTTAAAAACTCTTATTACAAATGAAGGGTATGAACATCGTCCCCCGCACATCCCAAAATAACATTGGGTGGTATCTGCCAAATATCTGGGCTGTGAGTGCTGCTGCTGCTGGTTTGATGTCAGAACTGAGCAGATTCAATTTGATGATGGTATCAGACCTGTTAGATCAAAAGAAAGCGTAGGTACCCTTTAATTTAGATCAACAGAAGCTGCTTTGTGTCCCTCGCTTTAAATCAAACTCTGTCTTTGTTGGATTCCTGCACAAAGTGATGAAGAAGTTAGACTTTTTACATGACATGAAGCTCTCCTCGTGTGTCACTCAAACATCAACAGTTTCCCAGTTTTTGTTGCTGCTTCTTGTTTTTGGCTCAAGCTTTGATCAGCCCACACTGTGGGATGATGGGTCAGTAGCACCCAAATACCATCTGCCGATGTGGGCTTCATTTGAGGTGGCTGTAGTTTAGCTTCCAGTGTAATTCGGCCGGCCTGCAGCTTTCGCGTAGCCCGATGCTGCTGCCTTGCCTCAGGGCAGTCCGGCCTGCAGCAGTGATGAGCAGATTAAGCTGGCAGCGCTTCCTCCTGTTTACAGCTTAGATTAGCACAGGCATCAATCTGTTACGCCATCAGACAGCTGTTACTCTGCAAATGACACTTTGTCCCAACTGGAGAATACACACACACACACACACACACACACATACACACACAGGCACATACAGATACACATAAACGAGAAAAGTCCTAAACTGGCTGCAAAATGTGCCACGAGTCCCGTCACTGGAGGAAATTTGTGATATTTGGCAACTTGACGTTCATGTTTCTAATTGTCGTTCACCATGTTGTATTAACAAACTGAAACAATAATTTCTATTCAATACAGTATCAAAACAGTCAAATCAAATCTTAATATCTACCCAAGCAGTGTATCATATTGTTGTTGTCATACACTACAGTCATGTTTTATTTCATTGCTCCACATGGCATTGAATGGCATCACATCATTTTGTTATTATATAGAAAAACACAATGTCATATCTGAAATATTGTACTGTACCACACTAGGTCGTATCATATCTATCTATCATCTTTTTATACCCTAAATAATCGATCAAATCACTTTTTGCACTGAATCATCTTCTCTAGGATTGATTTGAGTTGTATCAATTTATATACATCATATCTATCTTGTTTTGTGTGATGTCTGCACAGATGATTGACACTTCAGCACCTCCACCTGCGGTAGCGGTATCTGCAGTGTTCAGCTGTTTAAAGTAATTTTCCTCGATAGACATTGGTCTCTATGGTGGAACTGCACATCAGCTTCTAGTGTGCTTTCTGCTGCCACACTCCTATTAGGTCCAAAAAAAAGGTCATATATATGTAAGAAATATTATCATTGTTTTTCTTTTATCATTTTGTTTTTCATTTAAGTGGACTTCATGCACACCAAGTTTATTTCCAACACAATGTTAGAAGCATAAAGGCTCAGGTAGTCCTCTAGTGTGCCTGTAAATTTATGAGTAAAATCAAAAATCTGGAGAAAAAGATTGTAACTTTTTTTTTTTTGCCCAAAGATGAAAAAAATGACCCTTGGTAAAAATCTGGCCTCCAGGCTTTCATAATTCATGGATCAGAGGGTTAACTAGGTGGTTAATTACAGAGGAATTCTGTCACTGAGACTCCATTAAATGCAGTTATTGAATATTCCCAGTGAGCAGTAATCATTCCGGCCCTGGATAGGAGGTTAAATTATGCTGCAGAAAAAAAACCCAACACTGTGATAACATCTTTGTTTGATTGAATTTCAGCATCGTCGGAGGCAGAAATCCATCAGCTGTGTTTGTGTGAATAACTGTGTAACTGCGCTGCAGGCGCTCGCAGAACACCATTCATAAATCTGACACTTTAATTTCCTGCCCCTCTGGAAAATAAACTCGCTGCTGAGGCACGGCCCGTCCTTTATGTTTATCGTCTGCAAGAGAAATTTAGCATGCAGGTGATAAATGAAGAAAGGGTTATTCAGAGGAATATAAATCCTCCATTCTTCACTCTCACCCTCTGCCACCTGTTTGTTATAGGTGTGTCTCCTCTCTGTAATGGTCTCTGTCTTTATTTCAACATGACAGCTGCATCTTTGGAGCTATACTCTCTGTTTTAATGCTGTTTTTCTCCAGGGGGTTATAAGAGATGTCAGCGCTGCAATTTTTAGCTCTATATCAGCTTTTCATCTCACAAAACCAGCTTGTTTTTCTTATCTGTGACTGGGTTTAGCCATTTCATCATGCTGGACTCTAATGTTCCTTGTGCACTCCTGTTAAATAGTGAACAGGAAATTGCTTCGGCAGTTGAAATTCATTGTGCTTAGTAATGGTGATTTAATGATAAATGAAAGTTTTCAGTAAACCATAATAAGAGGAGCAATTCAAAGAGATTTCCACCTGTCGGTCACCTCCTGTCCTGCTGATGTGTGGATTCATACCTCTGCAGCAGAAAACTGAGCGATGACTCCGAGCGTTGTAATGTCAGGCTTCCTGTCAGTCACTCTGTCTCTGGTGGCTCTCACTCATCATGTGGACTCAATATCTCGGAGACACCTGGAGGGGAGGTCTTTGAATTTAACTGACACATCCACTCGAACTCCAGCATGCGCTGGACCCAGGTTTGGCATCAAAGATCAAGATTAGAGACTAACTCATTATGGACTCATCAGATAGCCTCTGTGTGAACTGTTACCGTGTTAGAATGAGCCACTTCATTCTGGATCCTGACCATCAATTTAAGTGATAGCACAGGAGAAGAGGAAGGAAACTTTAAGTTAAAGACCTCCACTTAAACTTAAACCATGAGTGTTGGTGATGGTAGCAGCAGGGTTCAAAGTTGTGATGTTTTGTGTACTTTTGACAATGAGTGAATGTCAGAGCTCAGTGACGAAGCTCTGAATATGGACAGTTTAATGTTTACTCCACCACAACACACAGAAAAGAATCCATCGCTTATGGAATCACTGAGACTGTTATTTAAAAACAGCATTGGAATGAAGGCTGCTTATGTGGACTTAAACTTCCAGAGCCACATTATTTTCCAATATTCAGGGAGGAAATAAAAAAGTAAAGTCAGTTAGAGTCACTGATGTAATAAACTGATGACCTATTCACAGCCAAATATGAGTCCAGCTGCTCCGTCTTTAAATTCAGATTAACTGAATTTTGCAGAGTAAAACCGTCTGCAAAAACTGATCTCTGGTTACGAGGTCAATCTCTCCGACGGTTCATTTTTTTTCCAGGCCGTACACCCACGTCTCCCAGTGCAGGCTGACCTTTCATGACGTCAGACAATTTAATACTTTATATTTCACTTCTCCCATGTTCTCTGAAACTTTGAGTCATGTCTTCATAAAACTTTAAAAACAGAGACACTTTTATCTGACAAGATCAGATCTGATCTGGTTTTAAGTACATCATCAGCCTGATGGATTCAGTATCTGACAATCTTTGTAAAAATGTCAAACATCACAGAGTGCACTAAGCCCATAAAATGAATGCATGAAAACCAGGGCAGAAACTGAGTGATGTGCCTCCATCCCACAATTTATTTTCCTGTTCTAGGAATGCACTGTCACTTGTCTTATCATGCAGAGTATTCATTGAGGCCATCAAAGTGGACAGGGTTCTGTTTGTGTCCCTCTAGTGTCCATGTAGAATCATTGTTTGCTTTATATTTCTCTGTGTGTGTAAGAAAACTCTTATATCTTTTCATCTGAAACACTAAGTTTTAGCTTCTGTCTCTTTAAGGCTCCCTGCTCCACAAACCCTCTCACATCTGATTGACCAGTCCTGTGGAGGCCTGTTTGGGGCAGAGCTGTGGGCAGACCTTGGTGTTTTAGGCCCCACCAACTTTTCAGGCCTATGTGATGACCTCTTCATTTCAGGAAACCCCAGAGCCCCTTTTCTTTACCTCACACAATCTCAACCAAAGTTTGGTGGAGTCAGCATTTCCAATGTGGCTCCTGACAGCAAAAACTCGGCCTCAGAAATAGACAGATGCAACACAGATACTTTGTCCATAACTGTCTCTGTCCATGATTGAAACACTCATGTTCCCCCCTGAAAACAAACCTTAAAGGGCAAAGTTGCAGAAAGTTTTGGCACATGCCTCAGTGTGATGACGGCATGAAGCATAGTGAGGTACCAGTTTTATCATCACAGGATTATTTAAACACAGGAATCACATTTAGCATCAATCATGGTTGTTTGAACTGTTTTTCAGAAGCATACAGTTTAATAAAAGCATCTGTGATGTTTGAGGAGCCATAATGGCAGAGACACTCCAGGGCAGGAAGGAGGTTTGGGACAGGTGAACACCTGCAGAAATGCTTTCCTGTCTCTGATGTTTGCTGTCATGTGCTGTTACTCTTGGCTGCAGGCATTTTATTCACACGCAGCGTGAGGGTTTAACACATTTTTGCAGCGGTAATCTCAGAGGCAAACACCCAGCTCTCACATCAAACTAAATAAAAGAAAAGGAGAGCACGCTTTCAGACTTCCAGATTGGCTCTCTCTCAGCTTTTATCATCCATGGCTCAGTTTACTGCAGGTGTGGAGGGTGCATCGTGGGACATCATGGGACTTTGTGTGAAGACATTTTGATGTTCGACTCAATGTCTGAAATTCATAAAACTGTCTGTCCCCGTTTCTGACGCCCCTCTACACAGTGCTCCCCTTGGTGATAGAGTCCTGTCCTACTGGGAGGAATAAGCCTGGTTTTCTGTCACATATCTCCACCTGACTGTCTGACTGAGCCTTTGATATCAAACATTTAGACTGTGCAATGTGCGGCACTGATCCTTCTGAATAATCACCACTGCCTTCCTCTCACAGCGGTCCTTCGGCCTGTTGTCCTGTTGTTTGTTTATGAATAATGGTGTGTTTGTTTCACCACACACTGAGTCGAAAGACACTCTCATCCTGCACTGGCTGCTTTATTTTGCTGCCCTGTAGAGAGATTTGTTACCACGCTGGAGTTGATATGTTTAATGACATACAACTCGGCTCTGTGTCACATGTTTTCAGATATATTGGACAGAGATGACAATTTGACACCATTTTTAAGGAAAAAACTCAATGATGGCTTATCAGAAACTCCTCTAGTATTTCTCAAGGATGCTTTCCCTCGCTGGATGTTCAGTTGGAGTGGTGAACTGTGTTTCAGACTAAAACTAGCTCTATCTTTCTGTTGTCCACGCTTGGTTACCGCTCAATCAGCTTGTCGGTTTCCAAAAAAGAGTGTCGAGATTCAGAGGCCACAAATCGTTTCTTTGAGTCTGTATCAAGAAACAGCCACTCTGAGGGTGAATGAGTTGGTTTGGGATAATTCCCTCAGTGTGTCATGGGTTCACTGTCAGAGCAGTTATTCATAAAGTGAGAAGAAGCACAACACTTGCTGCATTGTCACAGTAAATGGAGAATAATCCCAAATACACAGAGGGCTCTACAGCTCCTCATTTGAAGAGCTTTGGTGACTCTAATCTAGCATTTAGCGTCTCTGCTAATCTCCGTGGATTACAGACTGAATACATAAGTGAAGCAAAGTGGTTCAGATCTCAGAGTCTGTGCATGTTGGTGTTTGAAAGGGTCACATGTTGTAAATGTAGAGGTCATAAAAGAAAGCGTGAAAAAGTTGGGAACATTCACCGTCTCATAGCAAGATGTGAGGAGAGGAGAGGCGCCTTCTACAGATCTACTTCATCAACCTTTGGCTCAGACACATTTCAGCAACATAGGGACCAAACTCACTTCTAAAAAGTTTCTGTTTGGGTATCCTTCTTTTTTTCACTTTAAAAGCAACCCAGAAACAGAATTCATCTCTGTTTTTGGGTCACTTGTTCCACTTCCTGTGGATTTATGAAGTGTTGTGATCCCTCAATCATACACCAAAGCGAGGCAGCTCCAACCGCCTGGATTTCTCACACATGTTGTAATCACACCTAAAATGTGGGACAAATGTCACCACAAGTTTACACGGAGCCAAATGAAATATGTGTCACAAAAGCAGAGGATGGAGAGGATGGAGGGTGTGATGGAGCGGGGTGAGGTCCCAAGTGCAGACACGGGCATGATGTTGACACTGAAAATGCTCCTCGCACCTGAGCTCCTTTACCCCTCCTCCTCTTCTCCAACTTTTACTCACTCTCAAGTCTCGAGGTCTTTAATGTTCCAAGACACTTTCAGGTATCACTCTCAGCTGAAAAAAAGGAACTCTCAGAAGATGTGCTGTGATCTGCGGGAGTTTCCTGAGTAAATAATTCATCATTATGTCAAAAGTATGCAATGAAACTCTCTGAAGGATGGTTAAACCTGCAGATTGACCCCCAGTGCTTTGTGTTTCTGCAGATATTCTTGCTGTAACCAGTGTTTAAAAGCTGTGTCTGTGTGTAATCATGGTGTATTCATCCATTTCTGGGAGGAGGAGGAAGAGGAGGGGGGGGAGATGAAATGTAGACAGTTGGGCTCTGACAGGTTTAATGTTCTGTTTTTCTTCTTTGAACGTGTTATAAGAGAACAAACTGGGCCTTATATCTGACTATGTGCTGCACACGCAGCATAGAAAAGGATGAGTCACAGGCCAAAATGTACTTTTTTGTTTCAGCTGATGATTCATTTTTTTACAGTTTGTTGCCTCAAACACAAGAGAGTTCTGATCGGCAAAACTGAGCTTTAGGAGACGACTCCGCAAAGACCAAACATGCTTTTAATAGGGAACAAAAGTTAGCTGTTCCTGTCTCTGACTTCTCCTTTCAGTCCTGTGTCAGCTGTTTAATGCCTCGTAACTCTTACCTTAAGATCAGCATCATGACTCCGCCTACTTTAGAGTCTCTCTGTCCTGGATGATCACTGTATCTCTCCGTATTTCATCCACCTGCTGCTGAGGTTGTGAGGAGGGTTGAATACAATAATTTTCAATTTTCAATTCAATTTCAATTTAATTGGTTCCACCTCCAGTTCTGGTTCTACTCAGTTATTCTTGGTTCTTATCCACTCCTGGATCAGATTCCATGATTTTTGGAGAGTATGAAAGTATCAAATTACACAAGAAAGAAAAGGAGCCTGCTCTTATTGCTGGGACATTGGACACTCAAAAGATAACTATCAACTTTTAAAACAATTCATCAATTTTGTGCCAGGATTTATTCACTTTGATATAAATGATGTTGTGTTTTGTACCTGAGATGAGACTTTACTTCAAGTACCATGTTATATTGAACTAAGTTTAGTCAAACTTCAGAACAGTTATCAGTTCCATGAACCTTTGAAATTTTGAACCAGTTTAAAGATGGACCCGGTTATCAGTGCTTCATCAGGAGTAACTCCTGAAATGTTAGCAGCTCATAAATGCCTTCTGCGATCGGCTGGTGCAAAGCAGAGTAGGAATATAAAGATTTATGTCACTGGCTTATTTCTTGGATTATGTCCTCAAACAATGTCAGAACCTGTTTTTCCTTCACAGAACAGGATGTTTGCTTTCAAGTGAAACGTTATGTTTTGTAATGATACCCTTTGGTTTTTATTGGAATAGTCCAAAATTGAATGTCCTGCGTCATCAGTTCAACCCAACATTCAGACTTGATTCTTTCGGGGATTAGTAGATATGGGTGAACCGACTCGATTAGATCATTCTCTATTTTTATTCAGTCTTTGTTCCCAGCTTCACATTATCCCTAATTGGATGCAGCACAGTTCATCCTAAAGTGACCTCTGTCCGGCTGCTCTTAATGGACTGGAGAGCAACTCGTGGTCAACCGGAGGGTGACTTTCAAAAAGATCGATACCAGTTTGGTGCGTCACACAGTTCTGCTGTAAATGGACCAGTCCCCTCTAAACTTTCTAATAACTCCACTTCCTGTCCTTTAGGGTCAGAGGTCATCTGAAGTTATAAAAGTCTTTGAATTATCCATGGAAGGAGCAAAAGTTACTCCTCACCTGAGAGTACATGAAATATTCGATCTTTAAACATTAGTTTAATCTAGATTGAACACATCCAGGTTTGAAAACCCAGGATTAGGTAATCCAGTTAGTTCCTGCTTTTCCAGGAAGTCTGAAGCACTCGATCGACTTTGATTTGTATGGATGATTAATTCCAGATTATCAGTGCTCGAGACACTGCCACAGTTTGTCCATAGGGGTTGCTGCAAACTAAAAGACCCTCACTTCTGCTTTCAATGAACAAACTTAAATTAGGGGATGATTTTACAGGAATTTAAGTAGGTCTACATCACTGATCTGGTGATCTACTCTGTCACTGTATCTTAAACATTTTCCCCCCAAAATGTTAAAAAAATGCCTTGTGTTCCACTCCACTGTGAAACTATTCTGACTGTTTAAAATTTTCCTCAACAAAGCCCTCTGCTAGAATCAGGATGATTCTGATTGAAGGTATTCAGAACCTTTTTCAGAAACACTTACAGGAGATTTATCAAGATAAAAACAAGGCTGGATGACCTGAGCAGGTCCAGTTTGGGAACCCTAGTTTCTAAAGACCAAGACTTTGGTCTCACAAATGAGCATTGACTGAAGTGACTTACTTCAAGACCTAACAGACAAAAATGAAAAGGTTTCAGTCCAGTCTGATCTTTAGGTTGGTTGAGAGCTGCAGCTTTGTGTGAGTGTCTTCACCTTTCATCTCCGACACAAATAGTGATGTCTACATCCAGCTGAGTCATGGTGCTGTCTCAATTATTCATGATGACCCTGTGTTTGTCCATCAGGCCCTGCCATCCCTGTGGGAGTGGATGTTCAGGTGGAGAGCTTGGACAGTATCTCTGAGGTGGATATGGTGAGTGACCTTTGTTTCATGCACACCTCTTTGAAATGTGCTGGGTTGTTAAAGATCATGCATATCGCTTTATTAAAAAAGATGAATAGTCTGAGTATTGACCACTCAGATATCTGCAAGAAAAACAGTCTGTAAAAGCAGGAGGAACACCAGTTTCCCCCAAAGGTTGATTTCTTGATGCTAAGTCTCCGAAGACATGCAGCATTTAGATTTCCTGACTCACTGAATGCATCAGAAATGGTGAATCCTCCTCCATTCAATAAAAAAAAACAACATTGTGAAAGTAAATGCAAGAAAATGCTGACCCAGTCAAAGAGATGGAGTTGAGGTGACCTTCAACCTCCTTTAAAAACTGCAAAAACGGAAATCTTAGCAAGTATTTATGTCTTGTTTTAAAATTTGTCTTATTATATTTGATATAAGCCACATTCAACCAACAAGTCCAGAAACATGTCTTATTTCATGATATTAAGAGCAATGTCATGAGTGAAAAAATTCTGCCAATGGGGTAAGAAAAAAGTTTCTCATATTCTTCTTTCACTGAACTTAATTTCATGATTTTTAAAAAGACAGTTTTTATTAAGATAAGACAAAAAACACTTGACTAAATTTCATTTTGCAGTGTGACAGCCTGTTAGCCGTGTCAGCTTTGCCTCTAACTATGAAAAACGTAAAATCTCAATATCTTCAAAATACAGATTTATGAAAAAAAAGATTTGTTTTATTTCCTTCAGTCATGTTTAACTGGGCACTTTCTGACCGCCTCCAGGATTTCACCATGACTCTGTACCTGCGGCACTACTGGAAGGATGAGCGCCTGTCCTTCACCAGCAGCACCAATAAGAGCATGACGTTTGACGGACGCCTGGTGAAGAAGATCTGGGTCCCTGATGTTTTCTTCGTCCACTCGAAGAGATCTTTCATCCACGACACCACCACAGACAACATCATGCTGAGAGTGTTTCCTGATGGACACGTCCTCTACAGCCTGAGGTTTGTTGACGTGTCAGACTCACTGTGAGCGTTTCAGACCCTCACAAAGCCCTGCATTTAATCCACCTTTCAAAAGATCTGTCCATGGGTTTCTCTTATTCAAAAATGCAAAAAACAAAAGATTATCTCCTTCAACTTAGCAATTGATATCAAATTGATGAATCAAAATAGCCCACCTTTTTAAAAGTCATTTATTCCTAGTTTCATTTATCTAATATGGTGCTCTTTGAAGAAAATTGATTCGTTGCTTGTATTTGTTAGCAATACCTAAAAATGGGACACCTTAAAATAACTACACAATAAATGGCAATTGCAATATAGGGAAAATAATTGCAATCAGATTATTCTTGCAAATCATTCAGCCCTAATGCTTACTGAAATTTTTTTAAGGCATTATTTTTGGTTTTCATGATTTTTTTCAAGTATACTTAACTAACTGGGCTTGACAGTGTATGATCCTCTGATCATGCAGGTAAATAAGATTTAAAATATGGTCCGAGTGTCCTATTCTGTGTTTGATAGCTCAGATAATTCGTCTTTATATTTTGGTTTTTAAAGTGATTTGGGTCTGAACAAAATGCCCCTCTGCAAACCTGAAGCTAAAAATACTCAGGCATGGAAAAGAGCTGCTCACAGAGTGGATGAAGAGGGATTAATGCAGTTTATTTTTGCCTTTTGGCTCCCAGCTTCTTAATCCAGCCCTGATTTCAAACATCTTACAGTCTGTTTGTGGATATTTAGTCAACTGTTCTGGATGTGAAAGCATTAAATAAAGCTATGATGCCTGTTTCTCCAGCCCTGCAGACTTAGATTACACCAGTTAACATTAAAGATGAACTCCTCCACCTTCTTACCGGTGAACTTTCTGTGCTCAAAAACACTTTAATTACTTCTTCCTTCCTCGTCTCCTCAAAGTTTTTGCCATTGCGTGATGGAGCAGCCGGGGACACGATGAAGAACAGAGGAGTCTTCAGCAGCGTTTGAAGTTGTGTTTGTAGTTCAGCATGATGTGGAAACTCAAAAACATATTTTTAGATTGTGTTTGCATTTCCCGTGTCATATTTCGATCTGACAGCTCACTTTAATGAGGATCTCCATGCCAACCCACCTGCAGACTCACCTGAGGATTTGTGCTTTAGATAATAAGTGAGTTTTTGAACAAAGAACAGAATGAGCTTCAGTTTAGTTTGCAATGAGCATGAGTCAATCAAACGGAGACAGTTCATTCTCAAAAGAATGAGTGTTTAGTAGTGTTTGAAGTTTCAGGAGTAAGTTAACAAAGATAAATGCTGAGTTACCAACTATAAAACACCAGATCTATCACTGTGTGTCTAAGCTCAGGGTTGAAGCTGAGTCATGAATCATGAGTGGACCAGAGCGATGCTGGAAATGCTGACTCAACCTAACTTCTTTTTAAGTACTGTGAAGTATTGTGAATAGGAAACTGGAAAATGAGTTAACTTTGCTGTATCACTGAGGGTTTTTTTTTTTTTTTTTTTTTTTACCAGCAACAGAGTCTATTTTATATATTGCTTTTGGTTTTGTGTGTTTTTTATTCAAGTGCATTTTTTGTTTTCAAAGGTCTGAACTGTATTGGCAGTTTTGCCTGTTAAATATCTTAATGTCTGAGCCTAATGTTTAATTTATATCGAAGAGCAATTTTATTTACAGAAACTTTGCACTTTATTTATTGTTTCAGTTTTGTGTGGTTTCTATTCAAGTGCATTTTTTGTTAAAAAGGGCTGACAGTCCATTGTATTAATTGTTTTTGGTTGTGTTGATTATTTATTTTGGATATTTACAATGTCTTTTTCCACAATATACTTCCACTTTTAAACATTCTTCAGAGATAAAAGGTTATTTATCTTTAGAAGGGTGTACTTGCACTATTATACCATTATTATTATATTAGTTGAAAATGGTATCAAACACAATCTCAATATCTCTGACAACTGAGTGGATAGAGAAATATGGTGTTTAGACAGGTGAACATATTTAATTATGCTGCAAAGTTTGGCTTTTTTAATGAGTGTGTATGTGGCTACTGATGCTTAATTGGACTGTCAGGATGTGGAATATTTGGCAGAAGCCACATAATGCTTCCTGGACAGATGTATCTTTAAGGGGGGAGCTTTGTGCCCTTATTTAGTCTTTATCATGTCCCTCTGGTGCCTTTGTAGTATCTCTACATGATTTTCATTTCAGAAAAACACACACCCTTCATTTCACTCTGATTGGCCAGGCAGAGCTATAGACAGACCTTGGTGTTTGATGCCTGCCCCTCTAGTGTATCATGGAGATCCTTAAGTGATCATTTCAGCAAGAGAAGATCAGTTGCTACATTTTGCAGGCTTATTACAGTTTCAGGAGTTTCTATAATATAAGAATGGGTTGAAAATGTGTGCACATTTAGTCTGAAAATTCAGTATAGAAAGCAGAATACTGCCTCTTTAAAGTTTGAGTTTTTCCCCATCTTCTCCTCAGTAGTTCTTTCTCTGAACCCACATGCAACATTGCTATTCACTGTTAAATCTTTAAAAGCAAAACTCGGGGTTTGTGGAGTCTCTTTTTTTCACTGTGGCAGAATCTGTATCTAAACACATCAATAATTCAGCGTGATCAACCTTTAAATCATCACTCTAAGCTTTCATTCATGGTGTAAGATGATTGGTGTGCACTGGGGGGATTATGTGTTTATTTTGATGTAAATTCTGTCAGTCCAGATGAACTCATCATTTTGAGCCTGAATAAATGAGACTGAATCAGCATCAGGAGGATTTTTACAGGCTATAGAACGCTGGTGTTTCCCCTCTGATGATTTATCTGGTTTTCTCTGTGTGTTTACTGACTGTTTACAGCATCAGAGCTGTTCTCACCTTGTCTGTGTGTGTATGTTTTTGTGTGTGCGCGCAGAGTGACGGTGACAGCCGCCTGTAACATGGACTTCAGCCGCTTCCCCCTGGACTCTCAGACGTGTTCGCTGGAGCTGGAGAGCTGTGAGTTAATCTTTTATTCATATTTCTAAAAATGAAGCATTTAAAAAGCTCGTGAAATTATCTGCGCTCACACTGATCAGAGGAACCACTTCAAGATTCATTAAACCTTTGAATAATTAACAGGAACAGTAGTCACTCCATAATTAACTCACAGTTAAGTCATGATATTTCCAGTTAATTTTATTGTGTCTTTGAAGAATATTTTAGTTTTGTGAGACGCTTTTTTGGAGTCTGGTTGTAGAAAAAGGATTCAGCTCAGCTTTACAGACAAACTGGCTCTAGATTACCAACCTCTGTTTAACCTCTTCAGTGTCAGTTTGCTTGAGTTCACAGTTATCTGCCTACTTATGAATAAAGAAATAGATAAACATCCTTATCACATATATTATCAGAACACATCATAAGGTGTGTGGATTGTTTAGTAGTCTCAATTTTGCTCTTCATGCTTTTTGTGGGGGCAGAAGTTATAACACCATCTCTTGAGTGACACTGGCCAATCAAGAGGCTTCTCACATCTTTCAGAAAAGGCCCCACCCATGAGCGATATGAAGAAATGCAAACAAACCTGAGTGTGTTAAAATGAAACAAAAACCATAATGAAGAGGTCTGCAGGACTTTATAGCCTTTGTGTTAGTTCCGCCTTTGATTCTCAAAAACAGGGCCAAGTATGAGGAAATAACACCCACAGATAAAACAGAAATAGCCCTTTGAGATGTTACTTTACCTTTTTAAAAAACATGGCACTCTGGGAAATTATTATCAGAGGGCTCAGAGGATGGGTCAAGCACCTGAAAGATCCTGAGGAACAGAGAGACACGACACTCTGTCTTTAAAGCTTTTTTGTTTCTGAGATATCAAAGATAAAGGCAGGAAACAGCAGCAGACACCAGGGGCCACAGCACACAGCTTCCACACACATTTAAGATTAAACGCACTCCCTCTGATGTTTTAAACTCCACTCTGAACTCAGTGCAGCTTCAAAAACATCAACGATTTTCTGGAAAGACATTTGGGTATTTGGGGGTGCTATCAGGCAAAATTCAAAGACTAAAGAGCAGGAAGATGAAAAGCTGTGCGCAAAGACTATTCTGAATCCGAAGGTAAAGAGATGCTCACAGGAGACAGCTGGACTTCTGATTTTTATGATAACTTTATAAACAGAGAAAAAGAGGAAAGATGAAGGAAGAGTGATGTAGTTATCACATTGCTTCTTAGGATTTTAGCAAAGACATGTAGAAGATGCAGTGGGTTTCTCCTTTTCACTTTCTGTTATTGCATAGGCTTTTTAAGTATCTGTCACAGCTACATACACACATTAACTCTGCTGACAAAATCACTCCCTCTGTACACAACAGCTCTGACTTCAATGTTTTGGTGAGCAACCACAAATACTGACCAATATTATAACACACTACAAACATGACCCAGAGGTCAAGGTTCAGGGACTAAATTAGCTGATGGGAAACCTGGAGGACAGCTACGCCCACTACCCACCCTCCCTTTAACCCTTAATTTGCTATAAACAAGTGAGCTGTTTATAGATTCAGCCATACAGGTGTCATGATGGGAGACATACTGTGACTATGCCAGAATGTACACATGTTTATTACTGCTGTAAAAACAGACTGGCAGACACTGAGGGAACTACATTTGTAGCTTTTCTTCCCCTGAAATGACCTCAGTCCTGTTGTTGTAAAGCTGTTGGAAACAACTGATCCCCTGCTTCCTCTCTGATGTCTCTGATATCTCAGACGCCTACACTGATGAAGACCTCATGCTCTACTGGAAAAGCGGAGACGAGTCCCTCAGCACTGACGACCGCATCTCTCTGTCACAGTTTCTCATCCAGAAGTTTCACACGACATCTCGCTTGGCCTTTTACAGCAGCACAGGTACACACACACACACACATGAACACACATGCCTATACACATGCTGTATTAACTCAGGTGTGTATGGATTAAAAAAGTAACACGCGAAGCTTGTCAATTTCAACCAGCAGAGCAGAGGTTGAATGTGTAACTCTTTGTTTTTGGGATAAAACCCTGAAAGTTTCTGAAATGTGTGACTATTATTCATTATTATGGAAGGGAATCAGCAAACTCACCAGAGCAGATTGGGCATCTCTAATCACATTAAGTATCTCTATAAAACCACTGAGTGTAAAAACACATGGTCACAGTCATCAGTGACCATTGTGCTGGATCCTTTCCCTGCTCCCATTGGGTTAGGTGAGATATAACATTCACTACCACCGGTACGCTGATGACACGCTACTCTAAATCTCTCCAAAGTCCTGTAACACCGACTTCTCCTCCCTGCAATTGAGTTTCACTGCCATCAAATGTTGGATGTCTTCCTGTTTGCCCCCATATGACACTAATCATCTAATGACTTGGGCTCATTCGCCTCTTATATCAGAGATGAGGTCAAGAACCTTTGTGTTCCTCAGGTTTGGAAAGTTGTACTGTTTGTTTCAAGCAGCTGTGAGTAATCTCAAAGGTTAGATTACTTGTTTCGTCTCTGAATCAGAAAAGGTCATCCATGCTTTTATAACCTTAAGATGAACTTCACTCAGACATAAGTACGGGAAACATTCAGCAGCTACAGCTCAGAGCAAATGCTGCTGCTCAGCTTTAACTCGTTGTGACATAAGCGAGCACATGACTCCTATTACACCAACCTTCACTGGCTATAGATTAGTTTTAGGATTCATATTTGAAGTTATTTAAGCTTGTTTTTAAAGCCCTTCATTGGCAGGCACTACCTTAGTCATGTGACCTCCTGTTGGCTGTTAAAGATCCTCAAGAAGAAGCTGCTTTTATGTTCCTATCACTTCCTGTTAAGAATTGATAAGAAATGGTTTAATCCATGGATGAAACCAAACAATTTAGAGGTAATGTCAGAGTAGGTGGGGGAGATATCGTCTTCAGTAATGTTATCTCTGCATGCATGGGATGAGATCTATAAGGTTACGTGACATGGACTACTTTTTTGTCCACTGATGACACCAAAAGTGGAGCTTGTTTTGATCAATATCATATGAATACTGATCCTTTTTGCTGTCATATTGAACTATTAACAAGTCAAGGTTTTGCCAATGGAAATGAAAAGAAAAGAATCTTGACTGGTAAACGCGAGAGGAGTGAAATGAGTGTGGGCGCAGAAAACAGTTTCCTGCTGTAATTTAAAGGAACTGATTTAAACTGTGACTTTAAAAGGAAAGACTCAAGCTGACAGACAGAACCTGATATTAGCAATAAATACAGAAAACACCAGGGTGCTGATAATGACTATTATCAAAGATAGCTGTGTGTTTGACTCGATGGACACTGGACTCTGAGTCTGTAAATAGAAAGTGCTGCAGAGGATCAGGATGCATCTGAAAATATCTGAGAACTCTGAGAAATGAGACATTAAAGCTTGAAGAGGTTTCACGTCCAGCTGTGATGTAAGACTCTTCCTTGAAATGTTTCATCTTGAAAAGTGAAGCTGTTTTCTGTCTGATTTGGTTCAGAGTTTGGTGAAAGAGTTTTATGATGACATGCATCTGCTGCAGGCTTGTTTCTGGTCCTTGGTGTGACAGGGTTGGGTTTCTGTTTCAAAGCAGTCTCTGTAAGATCATCTGCTGGTGCTGGTGTGTTACTTCTGCTTCAGAGCTGTAAGGGCTAATGTGTGATGAGATTATTCAGAAAACTTAGATTTACATGATGAATCCTGGTAAGAACTTTGACTTTAAAGGTCAGAGATGACAGGTTTTGTGAATGGTCCCCGTCCTCTCATCACTCTCTCTGTGTCCACAGGCTGGTACAATCGGCTCTACATCAACTTCACGCTGCGACGTCACATCTTCTTCTTCCTGCTGCAGACGTATTTCCCCGCCACACTCATGGTAATGCTTTCGTGGGTGTCCTTCTGGATCGACCGCCGGGCGGTGCCGGCAAGAGTCTCCCTGGGTAAGAAAAAAAAAAAATCTGGTCAATCATACTTTGAAGGGATTGTATGAGCCTGAGGAGAATCTGCAAGTGTGTGAAATGATGAAAGCTGGCAGTGACACAGCTCCTCCACCAGGGAGCACACACACACACATACACTCACACACACACACACACACACACACAAACACACACACACACACACACACTCACACTTTTCTTTTGAGTTATCTTCTGTATTGAGGCGGTTGCTGTACTTGTCAGACACGTCCGTTTCTTGACTGTGATCCTCTCAGGGCTTGTGGCAGCGCTCTGATTAGATTCAGCTCTTCTGATGGGATGCTCTCAAACTCACTCTGACAATTTACACATCTGAACAGCATTTTCTGTTTCTCCTCCTCATCTTTGTGCATTTTATCATTTATGCTGGTGAATACTGCCACAAAAAGCTTCATTTCTTGTATTCAGAAGGCTCCAACATGTTGCTCTTAGTGAAGCTTTGTCTGACATTTGTGCTCCAGCTTTATCAGAGTGTGTTTTCCTGCATGAAGAGCCTCAATTACTGTTTGTCTCTTTACAAGCCTCACACCACAAAGTGCACCCTGCTGAACATCTGGAAGAGTCTTTTTATAGACTGCTCACAGCATGTATTCACCATGAGTGAAATATTAGCCCATTAAAAAGTCATCAGGATCTGTTTTCGTTTTTTATTTGTGTGAAACTCCTTCACATAATCACAGAGAATCAGGAAAGATACTGGATCTATCTCTAAAATCAGCTGTTCCTCACAGGTTCTTTGAGCCAAACTGAGCTGTAAACACACCTGAGCTCATTCATACTGATCCACAGAGTTAAGGTGTGAACAGGCTTCTTCCATCTTAACACCATCTCACCTGCAGGTCATTTACCCTCTCCTGTCTGTGAGCTGCTCAGGTAGCTTTATTACATCTCTATCAGGCCATATTGCATCATGTTGTATGAGTGTAAAGGTTTATTTTCCGTCCATGTACTGATTTTGGAAATAAACTCAGAATCAAACAGACTTTTGACCTTTTGTGGGTAAATTATGCGTTTTGTGCACAGGCATCACCACCGTGCTGACCATGTCCACCATCATCACCGGGGTCAACGCGTCCATGCCTCGGGTGTCCTACATCAAAGCTGTGGACATTTACCTCTGGGTCAGCTTTGTCTTTGTCTTCCTGTCTGTATTGGAGTACGCCGCCGTCAACTACCTGTCCACCGTGCAGGACCGGCGGGAGCGCAAGATGAGAGAGCGTGCACGCTCCCAGGTTTGTGTTTTTTCTTTGCCTTCTGCCTGTCAGAAAACTCACACCTGTCATGCATTATTTGTTTGCTGCTCCGCTCACAAGCCAGACATCTCTGTGTACCAGTACAGAGAATCAAGGCTCCAGAGGTGCCAGCCGGCAGGGTCTTTGTGCAATTTTCCTTTTTACAAGAACATTTTTCAGGCGACAAGCACAAAATGAGCAGCAGTGCAAAGAAAAACACCAAAAGTGAGAAGACGGGTATGAATCAAAAGTCTAAAATTGGGCAAACAGGTCATTAAAGCCCTGAGAGGTGTTCAGTTTGAAACAGGCTTTTCAGAAAGAAGATCTGGCTCTGCTTTGGGACAAATAAAGAAACTCAGAGCATGTTTTATTAGAAAAAACTCTCAATACAGATCTACACACTTACACTGTGAACCCCTGGATGAGCTACATTAGGATAAGGGTCCTGCTGTAACCATCACATGAAAAAATGAAATACAAGAGAGTGATATAGAGATGTATCATGGTATCTGATGTTTGTTTACCACATGAGCTGTTAGTCTTGTGCATCACAAGTTGGTTTCGCATACTTTATACTCAAAATGTATTGAAAAATTGGCAGCCATTCATTACGTTGATGTTGAGATACTTCTCCATACATTTTGTATTGAATTGTGATTTACTTTAAAATAAATTATTCTCTTATTGACATCAACTTACCTTAAAATTTGGAAGAAATTTTGGTAGCACTTTACTTGACGCCTATGTTTATACCATATTACAAATACATTCATGATTCTTATAATGATATTATAGTACTGTATAACTACAGTTATAAACATTCATAAATTACTTTAATGCTTTACAACAATAATCAAAACACACTATGAAGCATTTACTCATCACTCATAAGGTCAGGTATTATAATATGTTATTGCTGTGAGCAGCTCACTGACAATGCCCACATAGATAATGCATTATATAGATATTTATCATATTCTTATAAACATGTATAACTATGATTATAAACACTCATAAATTACCGTAACTCTTTATAACAATGAGCATAACACATTGTATAGCATTTTATAATGGTTTATAAGATGATTGTTGGTCACGATTGTTGGTTCCTTGAAGACCGATTTTTGTTGCAAGGATCAAAGGGTATTTTGATGAAGTCCGTATAAAGTCCGTAATTTAGGAATGAGTACTGCAGGTGTAATTTACGAAAATCACCTTAGAGAACTTCAAACTGTCCAGAAATCTTTCAACTTATAGAGAAGTTCAGTGCTCGAGAAACAAAGAGAGAGAAACAAAAAAACCTGGTTTCAGCAAAACTGCAAAGTTTCTGTGTAGAGTTAGATTCAAAGAGACAGAATACAGAAAGTAAGTAGGAATTAAATGATCTTGTAATGCAAATTTCCTACTCTCTTTCTAGTCTCTGCCCTGCACCTGTGGGATCTCCCAGACCAGGACCATGACCATGTTGGATGGGACATACAGCGAGGCCGACACCAACAGCCTGGCCGGCTACACCGAGGAGCCGATGCCTGAGGAGGAGCAGGAGGAGCTCCATGAGGTTCCTGAGAAACCTGAACACATGGTGGTCCACCTGTCAGTGAGCAGCGAGTCCACCAACACCAAGAAGAAGAAGAGCCTGCGGGCCCTCAACATCATCCAGAACACACACGCTATTGACAAATACTCCCGGATGATTTTCCCGGGGTCGTACATCTTCTTCAACTTAATCTACTGGTCCGTCTACTGCTGAGAGACAATCTGAGTCAGCGCTGAGGCCGGACAGCTTTTTACTCAGACTGTTCTTATGCTGCATCACCATGGTACTTCTGGACTTCTGAAGAGTGCCGCCTGTCTGGGGATGATATATATATCATGAGGTTAAAGGCTTTGGATGGTAACAGAGACTGAAAGTTCAGCTTTGGGACCAGAGAAATTCAAAGAAGAACTCTTCTTTTTTTTTTTTGTTTCTTTCCTCATGCAGCACTTTGAATGTTCCTTAGCATACTTAGCTAAACACAGAAATCATTTGAATGGTGTCTCTGAGCCACTGATGCTGGTAATCTCCCTCAGCCCCAACGTCAGCCGCTGAAAAGCTCTTTATCCTGACAGTTTGACTGGAATAAAAGCACCATCTGACAGGGATAACTTTAAAGTGTGAGCATACTGGGAGATGAGTTCAGCTGCCTCTGTCCTCATCTGTAGTTTCGCCATCAGCATCAGTTTTAGGTCAGTGGAAATCATGAGGGTTAGATGATCTGTTCAGGATCAAGAAAACAAACTGAGGAGTCTGTATGATACGAGCTGCGTTCAGACCAAAGTAAAGCTCTTTTCTTTTTTTATGTGAATAGCATCAGTGTGATGATGGGACCATTTTTGACTCCTCAGTGGGTTGACCATCGCACAACTCACAAATGTCCCTGTCATAGAAACTTTAGAGCTCCCCCTGGTGTGTGGCTGCGGTGCAGGTCAGCACTACTCCATCATATTAGGATCTGCGTCCACTTACTGCTTTTATTTGTGTGATGGCAGGGCCTGTTATCACAATTTCACTTTTAGTCTCACAGCACTTCACCTGACTTCCACTAGGTCTTTGTCCAGTCCGTCTCCTCTCAATTGCTGTTAACGTTTCAGCACTGAGCAGGACTGATGGAGTCACAAAACTGAGGATTTCCCTAGCTCAGTCTAAAAAAAGGCTCCAACCCACGAGATCTAAAACAAGGCAGACGCACAGCGATGCAGAGACGGTTCAAGGTAACACAATGACTAGAATTGAAACCTATGGTCTCCAGGGTGGGGGCATAGAGGACACAGATTTGGTCAAATTCAGCCTTTAGAGGTGACTTTGATGAACACAGGAACGATCCAAAAGTGTTTTCCAGCAGAAAGGGCTGTGACAAAAACAGCGGACACTGACATTTTTGGTCTTTAGGCAATGACACAATAAACTGCACCACTTTTGAACAAGAAAATGAGCAAAAGAACAACAACAAGAAATTGGAGTGGATGGACACAAGCCTTTAATCATTTCCCCCTCGAGCTCAACCAGCACAGTTGAGACTCACTGATGTCACCAATTGAAAATTTGATGGCGGTGAAGGCTCTTGGTAAGAACCTGGCATCACCAAAGTAACCACATTTAATCCTCTCGGAATCGTAAACACCTACATCTGCAAAGGTTCATTCAAGTTTGATTTTCACTTGAACAGAAGGTACCACCTTGGTGCAAAAGTGAGGGATGAAAATGTCATTACAGAGATATTGAATGTCTGAATCATTACAATAATTATTCCCCAGGTAGTGAAGATATCTCAATCAGAACTAGAGGTGTAAGCATCATTCCTTTCAGAAAAAACACTCACTGGCCACTTTATCAGGTCCACTTTGCTGGTACTGGGTAGGACCCCCTTTTGCCTTCAGAACTGCCTTAACTCTTGGTGGCATAGATTCAACTAGTTGCTCAGATCAGAGGTTTTGCTCCATGTTGTTATGATATCATCACACAGCTGCAGCAGATCTGTGGCTGAACATCATGATGAGAATTTCCTGTTTCTCCACATCCCAAAGAAGCTCTGTTAAACTGAGATCTGGTGACTGTGGAGGTTGTTGGAGCACAGGGAACTCATCTTCATGTTAAAGAAAGCAGTTTGAGAAGATTTGAGCTTTGTGACATTGAGCGTTCACCTGCTAGAAGTCTCCATCAGTGCTCATAAAGGGATGGACATGGTCAGCAACAATACTCAGGTCGGTTGTGGACTTAAAACCAGGCTCAGTTGTCGCGAAGGGGCCCAAAGTGTTTACAACTCAAAGTTCATGTTGTTTACTCCAAACTCTGAGCCGACCACCTGAATGTGGAGCATGAATCCAGACTCATCAAATCAGATCAAATCAGTGTTTTTCGGTCTTCTATGGTCCAGTTTTTGGTGAGCCTGTGTGAATTGTAGCCTCAGTTTCCTGTTCTTAGCTGATGTGTGTTCAGAGATGATCTTCTTCTGGCATCAACAAGGCTTTTAGTCCCAGAGAACTGCTGCTCACTGGATATTTGCTCTGTTTGGGACCATCCTCAGTAAACCCTAGAAATGGTTGTTGGTTCAAGTCCTGGTAGGTCAGAAGTTTGTCAAACACTCAGACTAACAACCATGCTATGTTAAAGTCTCTTAAATCCCCTTTCTTTTCCATTCTGATGCTCACTTTGAACTTCAGTATGTCTACATGACTAAATGCTGCAGATCTGCTGCCCTGTGATTGGTTGATTAAATATTTGAGTTAATGAGCAGGTGAACGGGTGAACCTGGTAAAGTGGACAGTGAGTGTTAATATCTGATAAAGATTATAAAAGTGTGTAAATATTAAGGGGGGGGCATTTCAATTTGTCCATTTTTATTTTCATGCTTGAATTTTTTTTCATCCTCGCCAAAAGAGTGCTCAACTTTATTTATTTATTGTTCATTTTTCACATATCATGCTTTTCCGCCATGCTCAAAATGTATCCCAGGAAGGCGCTACAGTGATAAATCTGGAGGTCGAAATTTTCATGTGGAAACCAAAACTGCCAGACGGAGCTTTTTATCCTGCTCTTTCCAATTCAACATCAAAATTCATAAATTTAAAGTTCATTCAACTCTTTCCATTCAAACGGTGCAATCAGAAAATAACGGAAAAAAACCCCATCAGCTCAGAAAATGAGTTGTCAGAAAGTATTTTTGAGGCTCAGAGCCTGGTTAAAAAGAAAACAGATCAACAAGATTTCTTTAAACACTCTCGGATGATCAAAAAGTAGAGGAATCAATGGAAGGTGCACTTATTTATTCTTTTTAAAGTGTGAACCAAGTGTTCAGGTAGGCTGAAGCTACACACACTCTCTAAAGTTTCACAGTTAGTTTCCTGTAAAAATCATAATTTCGTCATTCCTCTGTCGCCCCTAACGAAATCAGGAGGTCCCATGATCACTTTATATTGTTTCTGCTGATGGAGTTATACAGTTAGGTCCAAGGATTCATTTAATTTCATATTTAAGTCTTTTTCCTTAGCACAAGAGCTGAGCACCGCGCTGACGGAGCCTCCTGATGAAAGCCTGCAACATTTCAGTTTCCTTTGGTGTTGTGAAGTGGACGAGTCCTCAAGAGAGAGCAGTTTCTGTTCAAAGTGCAGCCAGGATGTCGTGTTTATTTGAAGTTTTATTCACTGCTGTACTGTTCATTCATGTATTCCCTTTAGCAAAGCACTGCCATTGATCTTTAGAGCACAAAAAGTGTAAAAACAACTTAAATCAGCTTTAAGGATGAAAAGGATGCCAGCTAACGTCATCCTCTGAGTTATTAAGAGTCATGTTTTATGAACCTTGTTTTTGTTGTTGTTGTCTGATGAGGCGTCAGGAAAAGTCTGATTCATTCATTTCTATCATTTTTTTATGACCACTTAAAGTTGAAAGCGGGGCCACATTGTCCTGCTGATATCTTATTTTTGCACCTCAGGACCACTGCACTGAAATGTAAAAACTCAACATTTACATGTCGATATTTTCATGAGGAGGAAGAAATGTTAACATTACTACTGTAAATTGTAAAGTACCGTATATTATCGGGGATCACATGTGTATGAAGCTAAAAAATACTGAAGCCAAATCATGTTGACGACTCATTTTGACCTTAAAAATATGAACAGCTATTCTCCATTGATTCAGTGACATCTGCAGCAAACACTATGGTTGTGCTTACGAATGTATTGTAACGATGTAAAGTATTTATAAGCTTTTTAAAACTATTTATTTTGTATGTGTGTCTGTTGCCATTTATAAAACCAACCAAACAATAATTTGTACCAGTAAATCAGTCAGAGGTCATCACCTGAGCCTCACTCCAACGATAATGTGATCACTCTTCAGGACTTGATATAAGTATTTGATGTCCACACTAAAGATTCAAACTTTTACAAAGTATGCAAATTTATAACAGTTGTACTTTTCTGGAGGCAGTTGTGTCAGACATGGAGCGTGTTGTCGAGATGTCCTGTTGGCCTGTTTCATAAGCTGTGGCAAAGAAAGAAAATAAAGTTTGCTGGATGAGTCAGTGGTTTAATGTATTTAAGTTCAATAGGGTTGGACTCAAGTTGGAATAAAAATGAATTTTCCTTTAAGACCCGTTCCTTTCTGAGTTTTTCTTTAACCCTCTGATGCATGAATTATGAAAGTCAGTGTCAGGATTTTTCCCTTGAGTGTTTTTATTTGTCATAAAAGTTGTCAAAAAACGTTTTCCATTTTCTTTTTTCAAATATTTGGAACTGAGCATTGAACATAAAACAGAGTGAACTTTATGTAAATATAACTTGTTTTTTTGTTTGACTTCTTTTTTTTGTGGTTATTTCATGAATAATCTTTTTTTAATGCTTTGCGAAACATTTTATCTCTCTGTCATCCATTTTAACACTGAATAATTTATCGTTCTTACGCTGTTTTACCATCAAATGTTTGTCTATAACTCTTTTTAAAATATATATATATATTTGGAAAAAGAATTGAAAACATTTTTTCCAGACCCTAAGAAGAATAAAAATATCCTGACACAGGTTAATATGAATTTCCACCACATGAACCATTGAATTTTGGAGTAAACAAGTTTTAAATAGGTGTCCACTCTAGTGACCACTATGCACCACAGGGGTTCAAATGTTCTTCAGTAGTGTTACCACCGAAGAACACACTGAAGAGCCTGTTTCCATCTCCTCCTCCATTGTTTTCACACACATCTAACATGATGCACATAGGGCGTCACAAACCTTCAACACAGCTACACAAGAGCAGAAGTTTAGGCAGGGCCCTGAAATGATGAATAAAATCCACTGTTTTCTGAACACTGACTCCACCTGAGCACACACTTTGACAGAAACACACACACACACACACACACACACACACACACACACACACGGTGATTACCAGTCCTGGTGAGCATGGCAGTCCCTACAGACCCAGAATCCTCAGAGATGAAGAGATTGTACTGTGACAGGAAGTTGAGCTGTGCTGGGGGCAGGAACTGAACTCAGAGGGGAAAAAAAAACACTGCAGAGAGAATGGTGTGATTAAGGGTCCCTACTCAAAGCCAGGAGAGGAAATGAGTCACAGGTGTGATTCAGCAACGCCTCCTATTGGTCAGACATGAAGACGGACAGAGCTGAGAAGACCAAAGATGCAATGACACAGGAAACAGGAGCACAGTCACATAACCTAAGCTCTGCAGTTTAGTGAGAGGAACAAACCCACACAGTGATTTACCAACAGAGCCCCAAGCAGAGTTTAAATCTATTTTTCAGGATGAATGAGTGAATCAGTCTAACCTGTCTGCACAGCGCAAACCCCCACTGTCAGCTGTTATCATATAATTGGACTCTCTTCTTCATGTTTACAGCTGAGCAGAATAATCTGAGGAGGAGGAACAGAGAGGACCTGAGTCTCTAATGAGAGCAGGGTTCAGTCAGGGGCCAGTCTCAAAGAACAGCAGTGCTCTGCAGTCTGATTTGATTTAGCTTTTGGTGTCACTGTCAATATTTAAGGCATGGCCTGCAGATTTCTGGACCACAAACAACTAGAATCCAGAACAGACTCTTCTTAACCTTCTTTAAAAACACAAACTTTTTCCTGACACATCAAAGTATGTTTCTGATAACCACACATCTAGTTTTCATGACATCTCCACTAATTCTCATGCAATCACAACTTACATCTTAAAACACAACAACTTTTTTGGACTACTATGACCTGAATCACTAAAGTTTTGACTTTAATCTCATTAGTTGTGATCTGAATATTTTAACATTTCAACTTGAATCTCAAGTTACAACTTTAATCTTGCAACATCCCATCTTTTTCTTTTCACATCTCATCTTGAATCTTGTGACACAATGACTTTGATCATGAAATCCTTTTTGACTTCTTTAACTGTGGACCTGATCCTTTGTTGTACGAGGTCTGTGTCTCCATGAGGGCCCTCTAATCTTGCGGCATTATTTCCTCCTCTTGCTCTCTGCCTGACCCTCGCTCTGCATACAGCTTCAATAATGAGATCATTACAAAAAAGGTCAATACTGTCCTTTGGTTATTAAAGTTAAGTGAGAAGTCAGTGCATTCAAACCAGTATGTGAAACTAAAAGAGTCCAAGCTGTTTTATTGTAATGCTGAAAATAAAGCCTTCAGCAGAAAGTGGAGGAAACAAACAGACGATGATGAAACTCCTTTTATATCACATGATTTTAGGATGATCTTAAATCACAGTAGCTTCTTGTCACCAAAGGCCAGCACAGAGCAGACTTTTTCTCCCACAGAAAGAGAGGAAGAGCGTTGTGTGTCTCTGCTGGAGAATTGGAGCTGCATAAACGTCCTGTGTGTGCTGAAGTCGCCACTTTCAGAGTCACCGAGGCAGAACCGACGTGCTCTGGGATAAAAGCTGACAAAGTGCGATGCTGCTTTAAATTATGACAAAGAATCTGACAGAATCTCTGTGCTTCAGTGTGGAACTGTAGAAAGCTCTCATGAATATGTAAACCTGAAAGCAGCCTTGGATAGAGGAGTGCTTGTGGGCGAGCTGAATGCAGAGAAGAGAGGCTGCTCAGTTTATTTATGAATCAGCTAAAACATCTCATGCTGAGATTTATTCATAAAATAAATGAAGTGACATTTCAGCAGACAGGTTATGAAGGACGCTCTCATGTCCTGTTTGGGGAGAAGTTTGTGGTTTATTTGTGAGTGTGTTGTTGATTTCAGGAAAGAGAGCTGTGCTGTTTGATCAGGGAGCTGTGTTTAAGTATTTAAGTCACAAAATGTTGCTCTGAGCCTAGAAACTGTGCACATGAAGACAATCAGGTTGTCTGACAGGCATTAGGAATCATGTCCTGAGTTGAGCCGTCATGTAGATGTTCTGCAACAAAGAAGAAAAGTGTATATTTTTTGATTTCCACCTTGTTTTTCAGTGCTCAGCTCCTTCCAAAACTTTATAATTATAATTACAAAGCTCACTTAAAGGGAACGTTTTGTGTGATTATCAATCCTTCATCAACAAGATTAAAGTGCTGTTAAGTAGGCTCAGTGCTTCATTATATCTAATTCTGATAATTAACTTCCTGTTTCTGATCTGTTCTTTGATTCTTTCAAAGAAAGGGGCTTCTCTTTACCACAGAGGAGGGAAGATTACATGTTTTTATGTTAATTTAGCATTAAGCAAAGGGACTTACATTTACTGTTTGTCTTTGTTTCTTCTCTCTCTCGGTCGTTGTGTTGCTGTGCTAACTCCTGATGAAAACTAAAACTGGGAGGCATGGCTGTAACCTGAAAGAAGGGACAAGCCTCAGCTCAAAGAAAACAACAGAAAAAAAACATCCACAAAATATTAATCAGACTTTACTTTCACTGCAACGGGTAAAGAATTACAACAAACAGTTTCAAAGGGTTCCCTCAACAAAGGAACATCATAAAACCCATCATGTAAATTTAATTACCTGCTCTGACCCTGTAAACACTGCGCTTACTCTAAACAATAAGAATCAGGATGTGATGAGAAACACATTCTGCCCTGCCTGCATATACACACTTTAGACACACTCCAGCCTTGAAACCCTGAACACACGAGGCCAGAAAGCCCCTGCAGTATTCATGTGGCCCCCTGCTGAGCATTTCCAAGGCGGTTTGAATTTGCCTCCGTAATGATGTAACTACAAGAGTTGTTTTGAATAAGCATGCATGCAAAACTCCTGCTCCCACTCCTGGAGCAAATCCACCTCCTCCCACACGAGCATGATTTTGCTTTGGTGTTGCAGAAGCAAGATGTCAGAGGTTGGAGCCAGACACGCCAACTGCAAAGCAAAACTTATGTCAGTACTTTGTTTCTGCGGCAGAAAGCCAAAGAACACAGAAGCTGCTGTTTATTCCAAATGTGTCAGCTACAGTAAGACACATTTCTTTGATCACAACACCGAATACACAAAGTTACACACAGAAAGAACGAAACTAGGATAAACTCTGGGGTGACTATATTCTACAAAGAGAACAAATTAGCTTAACGCCTCCATACATTTATTTAAAACACTCCTTTTCTGTTTGGAGTGAACATTTTCTACAGGGCGAGTCATATGTTTCCATTTATGGGAGAAATAATTTATGTTGGACAGCTGGTCTTTATGATTATCATTGTTTTAAAAACACATATTCTTACATATTACCTCTGTTGCTCAACTTGCATTGCCACAGTTGAAGTTATACTTGTAGTGGTGTTGGTGACATGTTTTGCCAGTGTCTTGTGAGATGTTTGTTCCATGTTTTCTGTTGAAGTTCAGTGCAACCATGCGGCTGCTTCCTAACCTAGACATTGGTATGATTCTGATTTGTTGCTCTTTCATCAAATGCATCTTGTTGGGTGTCTGAAACATTAAGATATTAACAAAAAAGAGGACATGTCTGGGCAAAAAAGGATGTGCAGCTGAGTCCACACCTGCAATACTTCAATTGAATGAGGCATATAAACAACATATAACCAACTGCAAACATAAACACATCTGTGGTTGTCATATCATCATATTCAAGAAACTTTGGCTGCAGTCTGTGTCTGTTTTCTTTCATGACTTCAGAAAAGAGAAAAGGAGGTTAGGAAACAGTCACAGATTTACAGATTTTTAGTTTTAGGCAAAAGTCTTGACTGTAGGGTTTTTACAGTGTTTGACTCCAAACCATATACACTTGTTCAGGGCTTAATCTGTTTTTATTTTGTTCCACACTGTTTCACGACCAAACAGAAAACTCAAGTCCACAAATATGAAGCCCGTGCAGAAAAACTGTAGTTCATGAAGTGTCCACTAGGGGCTGGCTGCAAAAAGAGCAGAAACCACATCCCCACCAAACCAAACAAGCTGATCATAACAGCCAAATTAATCACCACCATATTAAAGAAACATACTGCCGGGCGTTTTTCTCATGATATGGTTTTGAACCTAATGAGTTTTGTCTATATAAGGGTGTGGCTGACTTGACTGACAGGTGAACTCCCTGTAGCTGATGGTGAAGAGGTCAAAGCTCTGCCTCTCTTCTTCACCCTGATTTAAACAAAACTATGTTGAGTTCAGCATTACCGACATGGAAAATAGGCAGCAAAACTGAATCAGAAACAGGAGGGTGACGTCATCCAGACTAAGCTTTATCTGGTTACTTTTGTTGTAAACTTGTGTGGGTTTATAAAAATCTGGAAACTAAAAAGAGGAGTAAGTTACAGTCTCCTTAACTGGCACCATGTAGTGTAAGCACTGAATGGGGATTTCTCTGTCATGAAACAGTCCTGCATGAATTCCTTTGGACTGAATGGAAACTCGTTGGGAACGGTTGATGTTTTGTTTTTCCTCCAATAGGAACAAACTTCAGGACGCGCCCTCCAGTTTGAATCGGTGCGCCTAGTCCAACAGCTGCCCTGGGCCTGTTTCTCAGCCCTGTCTGCTGATGAGTTCAAGTGCCTCTGGGAACTCTGGACCGTTCTATGAGTGGAGCTGTGTGTGAGAACAAAAATGTGCACAGTCATACATACTGACATGCAGAATGGGTCAAAAACAAGAACAGGCATTATGCACTCTTTGATTCACTCACTAAGGGCCTTTGGGATCGCATGACCAGACTCAGTGTACTGTTTGAAGAGTGTGTGTGTGTTCCTTGTGTTTTGAATTGGATTTATGTCAAAGTTGATTTTTATCTTTTTAATACACCCAGTAATCCAGATTAATGAAAAAGATACAAACATTAATCCTTTTTATGACTTCTATTTTAAAAATGGTTTTCTATGAAACATAAAAAGTGCCATTCTTTGATGAACTACTTTCTGCTATGCTTCCATGCTTACACCAGCAAACTGATTGATCATTCTGAAAATGTGCACTTTGGGGTTAAGTTTTAAAGCTTCTTGAGAAAGACTATGTGTGCTTATTTTGACTCACTGCAGGTGTACAAATATCTGCCCAAAAAAGCCACTTGTGATTCTGTTTTAGACTGTGCTATTCAAACCCCCACAGCTCTGAAAAGGTTAGAAGTTTTGACTCCAAATGTCACAGACTAAGGTTGGAGTGTAGTTCAGTAGCCTCCAAAGTAGGAGTTCGTAGACTTTAGATATCCCCATAAAGACAATGAAAGGTATTGTGTTGTATCTTACGGTGTTTTATCACATACCATTATTAAGATCTGGTTGACATAAGCAATACACCACTCTCTTTTGACACAGGCATTATCAGTTTACCCCAGAATTCCCAGATAGCATTGTTTTAATCATAATATTTCAATTAATAACTTTCTGTCATGGTCAATTTTCAGTCATGCTGGTTTGTAAATGTTGTATATTCATCCTAACTTGTATTTTTATATAGTAGTAGTAGTAGTAGTAGTAGTAGTAGTAGTAGTAGTAGTGGTGGCTGTAGCATTCTTTTGTATTGTTTTGTATTTTACCATATAGTCGATTCTGTTTCTTAATTCAATTTTTGTCAATTCTACTTTATTTAATGTTACTTTACTGTTAGGGTTTTGGTTCATTCTTTTTCATTCAAATGTATTTAATCGTACTGTGCTGTATTTCCCTCATATTCTTATTGTATACAATGTACTTAAGTTATCTTTGTTTGTAATCTGTATTTCTAAAAACATCCGTTGATGGGGCCAATGAAATAGGCCTACATATATGTATTTATATTGTTACATGTGAATTTCCGTCGAGATCAATTAAGTGTCTATCTATCTATCTATCTATCTATCTATCTATCTATCTATCTATCTATCTATCTATCTATCTATGTCAATTAATGTACTTTGCCCCTTTTTCGCGTGAATCACTTATAAAATGAAATAATTTCAAGCTCTAAATACATCACGTCATAGTAACTGTTGAGACTTGTCTGTAATGTCATTTGAAATTATTCATCACACGAACTGTAAATCTTAATGCCAGTTTTGGTGTACCTCCGTTGTAAGTTTGGTTTAATAATGAAAGAAATGTTTCCGTGTGGCCGATACTGTAGTTTACAGTATGTCAGTGAAGGCGGCACGCCTGTTGGGGCTACGCCTCCTTCGGCCTCAGCTCAACTTCCTGCTGCTGCCATAACTTCTGTGTTCAAACACAGCTGCAGCTCACTATTCCGACTGTGGAGCCTCCAAACACCTGAGGAGCACAGAGCTGTAAGTCTTCTTCTCCTTATACAGAGAGTTTGAAACAGTTTATATGCTCCGCTGGTCGCTTAGCTGACAGATAAAAGGCCTAGCTTTAGCTCCAAACACGGAGACTGCCTGCGGAGCTTCAGATTCTCTGCATTAGATGAGTGATTAGAGGAGCTGAACAGATCTTTCTCCTCTCACACTGATCCGACCGAGGTTTGAACGTCAAACCGAAACGGTCCTGACGTTTAATCTTTCCTCCATGTTAGCTTAGCATGAGCTGAAGTTATAGGTGGACTCTGCGGGACGAAAAGTCTCCAGCGACCTTGAATTAAAGTGGGCGCAGTGAAAGTGGTTAGCACGACAATCCCACTGGGACCCTGAACGTTACAACCGTTGTTGGCACGTGCCAATGAATGGGATTAAAGTTAACGAGTTAAGCGCGTGAGCTGTCAAACGCAGAGGGGCGGGGCTTATCTGTCATTATGCAATGAGTTATAAACACGAATTTAAACCAGTTAACTGTGAATTTACATTGTTTTGTCTGTTTATTTAAAAATAAAATATGTAACAATCAATCAATATAAGACAGGTAATGAACAAAAATAAAGATTTAGCACATGAGCCAACACATTACTGAACAAGCAAATCCACAATAGTTACATACCTCTTCCTCTTCTTTTATTTTCTTTTTGTTTTAAGATTCTGTGAGAGCTTTTCGAGTGATCTTGAAATTTTCTCTGAAATTTACTTTTTGTCTTGAACAGAAACATTACCTTCACCACCTTTAGTGGTTGATTAATTTGGACACACTTCTCTTCTATGTTAAAATGATTGATATCAGTATTGGTGTATTACTTATTACTTACTTACTTACGATTGCTTGTCCTAGATTCACTTGGTATCGGATTAATACCAAATTATGCAGTATTGCACACCACTACTATATACTGGGAAAAGTTACCCTGAACAAAGAAACTAAGAGAAAAGTAAAAGAAAAGAATTTGTTGTTTTAATGTTTTTCAAATGAGAGGTAAATGATGAAAAAGCAAAAGTCAGGTCTTTATCACAGTGGGTGATAGTGCTTATTGGAAATTAAGTCCTTATTCTGGAAAAAATAACGGATTCCTGCCACAAATGTTAGTGCAATTGACGCCAAACTGATGGTCCTCACAGAAACTTAAGGCTTCTAAATTTCAGATGTTGATAATAATAAAAAAAAAGTTCCCTTAAATGAATGGGGTAAAGAGGAAAATGCAAGTCAGACATCAGTAAAAGTTCTAGCAGCATATGTTATGCTTGTTTACATTTTTATAACTCTTAAGAGATAAATGTGCAGCACAACCTGCAAAGAAACAAATTTTGTGTTTACATTTTTTTTTTCTGGCAGAAGAGTTGATTTTGCTTTTCTGTGTGATAATGAGAGGTTGAGTTAGAAACATGATTCAAATAACAAATAAAGATCTTTCCAGCTCAGCTAGTCGTCAATTTGAATGAGAAATATCAGAAAAAAAATCTACCTCAAATAGTAAAATGTAACTGCCTTCCAGCATTGCTAGCAATATTTAACCTTTTTTAATTTTTATAGTTTTTAAGTTTAAAAAATGTCTTTGTACATTTTTCTCAGGACATGGTGTTCTAGATTTACCAATGTGAAAGATTCAGAGTGAAAACAAACCCAAGTCGGGCAGCAGGAATGTTGTGGTGGGGAGGAATGAGTCATTCAGGAAAGTGGTCCGTGCTGGCTGAGTTTTATTTTCCCTCAAAGAAATAATGTGCTGCCTCTTTGTGCTTCTCCAAGAACGCCCTCTCCTTTTACTACCTCTGTCAGTATGAGTAATTTAAGCTTTTTCCTCAAGGCTACATCTCCTGAGGCCACAATGAGCCTCTGAACAATGCTGCACGAGGTTATGTGTAGACTTTATATTGGTTCATTCAGTGGTTTTAATGGTCTAGGAACTGTGCTGTTGTTCTGCACAGAAAATGCATGAGAAGAGAAAAACTGTTTGATCCTGCTCTGAAATTGTCCCAACGCTGGGACAGATGAATACGTACAATTCCTCTTTGCCTGTTAAAAAGGAGGTTCCCTTTGAAATCCTAGATCACCTCACATTGAAAACCTGATGTAAGGATTATAAAAGAGAGCTTCAAAACACTGTTGATATGGGTCTCAGTTGTGAAGCAGAGAGCTATTTTAGGGTCAGAAATACTTTTGTGGGTATGTTCAAGGTGAGTGGTTTTATTGTTCTGTAAGAGCACCATGTTTTGGTTTGATACTCAGGTGTATATACCCACACAAATTAGACACAGAGGTGTCACTTATTGTGGTTTCTGAGAAGCCACTGAGTATCTGATTGTCCATTTCTGAAATGTCCTAGTTTTACCATGATGTGTTGTTTTGAGTGTTTGTGCAGCTGCTGCCTTTGCCAGGGGTAACTATAATATTATGACTTACGTGATTGTACATGAAGAGCAACTTCATGCTTTTTGCGTGTTCCTTTGCAATCACGTGTTGGTGGTGCACATACACCTGTTTACAGTCAGCATTGCCAGACTCTGAACCTTGGATATATTTCAATGTAACTTAATGAAATGTTAACTGTAATGAGGGATTTGTGCATAAAATATTCAAATGCAGGTGTTCCTTATATTTTCCAGAAGAGTTCAGGCTTAAAGTTTGTTACACACTGCTTGCATCTACGTCTTGGAACAGCACATTTCCTATTTGTGGCACAGGCTGTCTGAAACATACTCAAAGCTATTTCATTCTCCTCCTTCATTTTTCTTCAAGATGGATTGGTGCTGACCCTAAATCTTTCTGCTGCTCTTCTTTCAGTCCCAGGTCTGGTCATGACACAGCAGGAGCAGCAGGAGTTCATGGAGAGCCTGGAGGCGGCCCTCTCTTGGATGAAGGCCATCCAAGAGAGGCTGAAAGCCAACGACAACACCCAGGGGCCCCGCGATGCTCTGGAGGCCCGACTCAGAGAAACAGAGGTGAGAGATTACACTGACCCCTGACTTCACCCCTGACATCAGAAACTCGACATCTGACCACTGTTTCCACTTCAGTCCTCTGTCATCAGACACCAGGGAGGAAACAGCTGCAGTTAAAGCAGGGTCCTTATCTGGGGACTGTTAATCTGTTACCAATTGTTAATTAACTTGTAGGAGCTGCAGCGTACAAAGAAAGTAATAGAACAAGCAGGTAGAAAACTGACTTTTTTGAGGAGTCTGACATTGAGGTGAAAAGGTGTGTATAACGATAAATCATTCAGTAGTTAAATCTTAGTTTCAGACAATTTAAAACTAGATTTCTGGGGGGGGGGGGTAGTTTCTGGTTATTAACAGGGATTTGCACTGAACTGTAGAACTGTGTGCAGAAAAATCAATCCCCAACATAATGAACTCTTTTTGAACTGATGTATTTTTTAAATGACCTTCTATTTGATGCAGATCTTAAATGCTCTTGAACTGGTATTGCTAGAGCAGTGACTTTGTTGCTACTATTTTGACGTTTTTGGCTTAATTGGGTGAATTGTAAAGCAGACATGGTCCAACAAGAACAGGGACTCGAAGAAGGTGAGGATTAAATAATTTACATGCAGGTCTTAATAAAGATGCAAGGCTGCAGGAAGGATAAAACTAAAGGATTTTAGAAGAAACTGAGAAGCAATAACACTAGGGCTTGGGCATTAATTCCAGATTAGATTAAATCACAAGATAGCCTGCTGCAATATACTAATTGCAGACAACCTGAAGTGTGTCAGAATACCAGAAAAAGTATCTGTAGATGTTTAATGCTCTACACCAGTGTTCCTCAACCCTGCTCACCAGAAAGACAACTTGTGTAAGTGATGAAAAGTGGCAAAATGGAAAGCAGTAACGATCAAAATAAGTTCAAGGGGGCAAAAATGGTCTCAAAGCAGCAAAAATGGGTGAAAATGGGCAAAATTGGGAGAAATCTTGGAAAATAGTCAGAAAGTAGCAAAAGGGGGGTTCAAAAGCAGCAAAAGAATTAATGAAAAGTGACTAAAGTGGGCAAGAAGCAGTCACAAGTAGCAGAAATAGTGTTGAATTCATGGGAATGAACTTTACTGGTGTTTCTTTGACTACACATAAGATGTGGAACCCAAAAATTGTTGCACTTTAAATTGCGACTGCAATAAGGGAAAAAAATGCAATGAGACCATTTTTTAACCTTAATTAACACAAGTAATCAGGTCTAAGTTTTAATCTGTTTTTTTTTTGTAAATGTACCTGAATGTATGAAGCTAAAAAGCTCCCCTACCCTCTCTTTTTGTGTAGAAAATCCACCAGTCTGAACATGAAGGCCGTGTGAAGATGGACATGGCGCTGGTGGCAGCAGAGAAACTTTTACAGAGCGACGACGAAGAGCTGAGAAACCAAACCCTCACAAAGCTCAAAGACCTGAAGAGCCTCTGGGAAGAGACCAGCACCTACATCGTCCACTGTCACAGGTCGGGTTTAGTATGACCTCACAGAGGAAAGCTGCAGTCAACAAACTCTCAACTCAGGCTTCTAGACATTTCAGTCCATCACAAAAGCCTGGATCCTTTTTTTAAAAGCAACTTTGCTGCTTGTAAGTCCTTCATGTGTTTCTCTTCCAGTCGGATCGAGTGGGTGTGGCTGCACTGGAGCGAGTACCTGAAGGCCTATGAGGAGTTTGAGCTGTGGCTGACCAAGCAGCAGCGCAGCCTGGATGTGGGGGTGGAGCAGCAGCTGGGGGTGAAGGAGAAGCTGTGGCAGGTGGATCAACAGAGAGTGGTAGTCAGCGACATCCAGGGCCAGGCGGCGCTGCTTGAGCGGCTGCTGGACGAGGCTGCAGCACTGCACAACAGAACTCAGGACCCCAGTGTGGATCCCCAGGCCCAGGAGAGGCTGCAGGAGGCCTACAACGATGTTAGAGATGGAGCTGTGGTGAGGTCAACAACACACACGGGGTTTGTTTATGCTCAGAGCCATCACAGGAGGTGACAGAGAGATGTGGTTACTGAAGTTCCCATGTTGTCCTGAGCTTTTTACTTTGGTCTTTCAGTCCAAACCTGACAGTTTTAAAAACATATTTCTGTCCCCTAGAATTTTCAGACATACTCAGGTTCATTTTACGCTATTTTTGGACACAAAACTTAAAAGCAAGAAAACTTATATAAGGTCTCTACTTTCAGTTGGTTGAGATGAGATCACGCTCCTATTATGTCTGTGAGTCAGTTTTTTTTGTAGGTCTCATAATATTTTAAGATCTTAAAAGAATTTTTTTTTGTTGAGATTTGGTGCTTTATAGTGAAAGATTGATGAGAGGAGCAGGCAAAGAAAGAACAAGTATATGTACAACACTTTACCAATTCAAGGTAACTCAAAATGCTTTATGGGAGCATCAAATACATTTCATTAAAAAGAAATAAAATACTGACTCATGCCAAGAAAAGACAGTAGAAACAAAAAGAAAAGTTTTCTGAAGGAACTATTTAAGGAGGTAATGTATCTCATCTCATTGAGAAGCTACAATAAACCATAATGATTGAAATGAGCTGACAGTTTTATCAGATCTCAGGTGTTGAGGGAGCTTGGTCCACAGTAATTTGAAGAAGCTTCACTTTGTTTGATCTTCGAAACACTGTGTGAATGTGTATTTGATCACCTCAGGGGTTCAGTAAATCATATATGGGTTCAACTCCAAAGCTATTTAGTGCTCAGTCAGAGAAAAAAAAGTTTCAAACTTATTTTCACTCACTGGAAGAAAGTGCAGGGATTTGAGGACAGGTGTAGAGAGCTAGTTTGCTCTGTGAGTCAAAAGATGTCCAACTGAATTTTACCAACAGCTAGCCCTAAAAATAAACGATAACCAAGTTTTAGACTGAAAGAATTATAATCCTTAATCTTTGCAGACATATCTTGGTATAGTTTATTCAAAGAAATAATGCACAAAGACAAGGAAATAAAAACAGAAGGAGAAAAGAAATAAAATGCGAATCAATAGTTCAAAAAGAGAAGGAAATTGAAGCATGAAACGGTAAAAACAAATGAATCCCCTCAAGTAAAAAAAAAATGGCTTTGATCAATGCAGAAACAGCTTCTATCAGCTTAACCAACAGTCACAGATGTATTATCTGAGGCTGGAAAGGAAACTTTTTGCGACTGATGAAATGTTGTTTGTGGAAATGATGAAGTGTGTTTTAGTGGAGTGATTATTACTTTCCTTTATTCCAGAGATAAAAGTGGTGTTTTCTTTTTGCTAATCTCTGAATAAATACTCAGTTTACCATCGTTGACACTACCACAAAGATCAGCTCTGACTTTTCATGCATTAAGTTTCTGCTCTTTGGTGCTTGAGCTACAGCCCAAAATGATTAGACTCTAATTCTGAAGATAATCGACACATGAATACATTTACTTCTTAGCAGTTAATATGATTAGAAAATGAGCTGAAGACTCTTTTTCTTACCCAGGCTGTAATTATGTCTGTTGCTAAATATTTTAAAATGAGACTCCAGGAATTGATGTACTTTAGAGACAGCCTCTGGTGGACACTTGAGGAACTGCAGTCTTTAGGGCACTTATAAAATGCTGTGAAAACATGAGATGCATCTTTGGAGTCAAGATAAATACAATCTGGTTTAGACAAACTTTGTTTTATTTTGAAAGTCACATGCTGTTTTTACGTGGTTTGAGTGCCTGACTTCCTGTCCTGCTTGATCTGCTTTTTGTGAACTGATGCATCACAGCTCCTGCATCTGGAAAAATTTAGAGGCTTGTGTATCTGCTATTACCTGACGTAGCAGGGGCACAGCTGAATCAATGGAGTGGATCCTGTTTGAGGTGGCACATTGAGTTGAATGGAAACCAATCCGGACATGAAACACTCCTGGTGTATTTTGACTGTCCACTTTCTCAGTTCTGGAGGTTGCAGCTTGGTATGGATTCTTGCATCAGTTTCGAACCAGGGGCAGCATGAAAAACTGCAACCGGTTTCAGAAGAGATGGAGATTCATGCATAGAAATTACATCATAAATGAGAAAAGGAAAAAAAAACACCCGGGACTTAACTTTTCAGATACTAAATCAGGAGTAGATTTTACTTTTGAAACAGCAAAATAAAATCTGTTTTTGGTTTGAGTTTATTTTTAATTGCGTGCCAGACTAAACATGTGAGTGTGCTGACGATGTTTGTGTTTCTGGTGCCCTTGAGTAACTCCTAACGTCCTGGATCCTTAAGATCTTTTCTCTTCTTCCAGAAAACCCTGCAGCTAGCCATCTAAACAATTATACAATCCTAATACAAAAACTGTGTTGATCTTTATACTGTGCATTTATAATCAGATTCCCACTCTGAGAAGGGAGGAAAAAAATATCAGCAGTGAATAATACACATTCAGCGTAAAGATGCAGTCAGATTAGTCAACATGAAGACACACAGGCTGGCTGATTCCCTCCTCTGTGAGCTGCACAATAAAACTGCTCTTCCTCTTCCCTTTTCAGACAGCTCTTTCAAGTGCCAGTCAGATTTAACCACACACCCACGTCTGTCTTTACCTACATCTTGCATTCGCTCTAACACACCGGCCTGCTGGCAGAGCTGTCCATTTCTCTCCAGATGGGAGAGGGATGATTTGAATAATGCTGTGTTTTGTCAGAGCATCCCCCACCCATGAACTGGCCCTTTTTGGCAGTCTCTGTGTGGAAGTAACAAGCAGCAGAGACTCACTGAAGAATACAAATTTAGATTCAGACTCCTGGCCCTGAAACCCAAATGTGAACTGTGTGATGGGATCTGAAAGACCTTCATCACTGCTAAAAATTATCATGGGCTGTTTCTCCTCCCGTGCTAGGAGCGTCTGTCGCTGCTTCAGAAGATCGCTGAGGAGCACCAGACCTACCAAAGCAGCGCTCAGAGGTTCCAGTCGTGGCTGCTGTCAAAGACCAAGGAGCTGAGTGATCTGATGGAGAGGAAGGATACAGCCGAGGACAAACTCAAAGCCTTACAAGTGAGGATGAGGATTAGGATTCTCCTGTTTGTTGTTATGCTGTTTGCACTCTCAAAACTTTGTTGTTGTTATTTTCAGCAATGAAGAGGGAAGAAATTCTGCTCATACTTTGAGTAATGTTTGTCAGCCGTGTAAGTTTACTCTTGAACTCTGAAAGTGCCAACCTGGAGAAAGTAGTTTCCACTATCTTCATTGCAGACCGTGCTACTTACATGGATACATATATGCAAGAAGAGCAGTACCTTTACCTGTGAGGTGCTTTACCATGAATTTGATTCATTTATAAACTGATATTAGGGCGTTAGTGTTTCACTTACAACCTTAATCCTCTCATAGTACTTGCTTTCTAGTTCTGCAGTGGTGAATATGATCTTAAAACCACTTAAACAGTTCAAAGTACGTCCAGACACCACTTTTCGTGGCTAACATGTCACAGGTGTCACAGATTGTTCTGTATTTAGGGGTCTTTTGTTTTGGTGTAATAAGGTGTTCCTAGAGAGTTGCCGTAGCTGCTGTGAAACAGTTGCTTCTTGCTGAAATCTCACTTGGTGTGCCAAAGCTGCGGCCAGTGGAGTCCTACGTTTTTAATCCTGTTATTTATTTTTCTACCTGGTATTTTCAGTTTGCCCTAAACAAAAGCTGGGTCACACATGTAGCACTGTGTGAGTTCAAGTTATGTGGAAAAGGAAAAGCAGAGCTTGCAGGTGAATAAGTAATGAATAATTGGGTAAACAGTGAGTCCTTGAACCCATCTCTAGCCGATAGTGCATTTTTGAGAATACATTCTCAGTCTTGTCATAATCAAGTATTAAAAAGAATGGTGGTGTGCTTTTTTGTGCATATTACTTGTGGACAGCTGGTTTGATTGAAGAGACTCCAAGTGAGATATTCACAAAGGTGGGTGGTGTGACTGAAGGAAGTGGGTGCATACTTCACTGAGAGACCCCCAAAAACAGACTGCTGTGTAGCTCTGTGATGCATGATCTGAATAATATGGAGCAGAATGTGAAACTACAGCAAACACATTTCCATGTTCCCTTTTGTTCCCTTGTGCCAGGCTCTGGACGACAGCGTGGCGGGTGAGGAGAAGACCCTGCAGCACATCGAGAGCCTGGCTGAGGGGGTTAGGGCTTACACCTCTCCTGCGGGGGCTGAGACAGTTGTAGAGGAGGCCGAGGAGCTGAGGCTGGGCTGGCAGAGGCTGAGGCAGGGTCTGTGCGAGGTAGAGGACGGCCTGCGCCTCAGCCTGGACTCCCACAGTCAGTATATGGCTCGATGTCAGCGTCTGGGAGAAGACATCGGCCGCCTCAGGGTGCTGATGCAGGGGCTGGACCACGAGCTGGAGGAGGGCAGGGAGGCTGGGGACCGCACTGACCGCACTGAGGAGCAGATCGTGGGACAGTGGAGGAAATACACGGTAAGTTCCATTCTGTCTCTTTTTTTTTCTGAGACTGTAGCTGTGGTCCCCTTGCACACATCTCCTGTCTTCTCCTATCAATGAGTCCTTCAATGTCTATCCATAGTTTTATCTATCCAGCTAACATCTATGGCCGTGCAAACATTTATGATTACAGAGAGCTGCCTCTTGATTCTGTAGGATACACACTCAGAGAAAACACGTTAATACTCCCCACAGTGAAAAACATCCCCCTGAAATCTCCTGCTGTTGATGTGATTTAAGTGCTGGTTTAAATCCTCTGTTTGATGATAGAAGTCTGCGTGTAGTTTTAAACAGAGCTGATCTGTACATTTTACCTGAAAACATTTGGTTTATTAATAACAGCAGAATATATATTGCACTCCATCTGTAACCATGCTCCATCTTTCCTGCTTTCATCTGTTCTCCATTGTTGCACAGATTCATTTCTTTTTGTCATGTTGATTTTTGTTGTCGTACATAAGTATCATTCCTCCTGCAGTCCCTCTGATGGAAGGGAGAAAGTCCTCGTGTCCTGACATGAAGACTGAATTCTTTTTCTCCATCAGTCTGCAGTTTACAACCACTATATCACACATACCTGCCCTCCCCCCTGGAAAAACAATCCTGCAGCCCTGTCAGTAAGGCGGCTTTATCACTTTAGTGGATCCCCTGAATGCCTCAGAGAGGTGTGGTCACAGCCAGAGTGTTGTCTCTGTCTGGGTGTCACCTACACCAGGTTTGTCATCCCCTTTGTCTGGCTCTGGATGTAGATTGATAAGCATCCCTTTGTTGGAGAAAAGCAGGAATAAACGTGACAAGGGTTTCCTCTATGGAGTTAAGACTTCACATCTTTTTATATACGTGTGACAGCTGAAGAAGAGAATCGGCAGGAGGCTGTTCAGAGGAGGAGGTGTGTACCTGTGGACCTGCAGAGCTGCTTCTGCTGGGTGTGACAGGAATGCTAAATGAAACGTGGGCTCATCTATCTGTCATCTGCTGCAATCTGAGACAGGCTGTCACCTCCCTGTGACTCAGACTGTTTTCACTTTCAGGAAGCTTGTAAACAACTCCAGCTTATCTCTGCTGCGAGTGTGTAGCTGAGTGTTTTACCACTCACACTTTGCATCAGGGTAATGGATAGAAATGCCAAACTTGTGCGGAAATGTTCCACTAATGTCCCTAACCTTAAAAAATACTGTTTTTGCTCCTTTTGAAGTGCAGATGAGCAATTAAATACAGAGAAATTTTCCTCATGTTTGTTGAAAGTTTCTTTAAAGCCTCACAGCCTCAATAATTCAAATGCTTTCACATGATTAGAGAAACAATCAAGCATTTGTGACTTTAGAAGGGCTGTAATAAGACATAAGTCACACCAAATCATAGGAGGGATTACCTGCCTGTTAAAGAACTCACCTGCTCTGTGGACACTCGGTGCTAATGGAAAGTCTTTCACAAAGAATTTGCTCAGTCTTGTCATTCAGGTTGACCATTCAAGTCTCAGCAATTTAAGAGTCAAATGTTTAACAACTGTAAACTCTGCATTAATCAAAAAGGTGATTGGGATTTTTTTCAATTTTTTTAAAAAATGTCTCACATTAAGAAAATGAAACAAAATAAATGTATAATGATTAGAAAAGAAAATAAACAAAAGCAAACGGTAAATTTGAGTTTGAATAAAATCTTCACCCCTGAGGTTATTTTTTACTTCATAATGACAGATATTGTCTGATGTTGTTAACAATACAGCATCTTCCAACACATATATAGTTGCCAGGTACATTTGTCAACTATTGGCTTTTTTTTTTTCTTTACGCCCATTTAATCTCCATTTAAAACCAACTGATTCATTTGGGATGTGCAATCACTCCAGATCCCTTGAGGAGTTGTGCAGGAAGTGTTTTCGTACTCTGCAGATGATCAGAGAGAGAAAAAACTGGTGAAACAGGTCTTATGATTTTTGGTTGAGTTATAAGTGTCATAACCTGGCTCAAGGGCTCAACTGACACTGAAGTCGACAGCATGTTACTATGAATAATTGTACACGCTAGAAGAATAAGGTCCACTATTAGTCAGTAAAGTCAGTGATGTGAATGTATGAGATAATATTGTGCAGCGTGCTGTCAGGTAAATCAAAGTCAAATTAGGCTGGTTGGGCTGAGTCCTGGTGGAGCGAGAGAGAGAGAGAGAGAGAGAGAGAGAGAGACTGCATCTCAAGGTCTGGGCTTTCATTCCGTCAAAATGCCAAACCCAGGTGATCCAGATTAAGCAAGATAAGGAGGGGTTCACAAAAAGCGTCACAAAAGGTCCTGGGGGTGTTCAGAGTACTTAAGTATTCTACTTAAGTTGAAGTGCAGTTTCTCGACTGAAATATGGCTTCAGTAGATGGAGAGGCAGCAGTTTGCAAATCTGCTGAAGTAAAGGTGAAAGTAAAAGTTAATGTACTTAAAGTCTTGAGTTCTTCTTCTAAATGTGAGAGTGGAGGGGTTGAAAAGATGAGCTCCAAATAATGCCAGAACTTCTCTTCCTGTCCAGATTTAAATGGAAATTTTTGAACAAATTGGTTTCCTCTTTTTTTTTTTTTTTTTAAATTGCACTTTGATGACGCTCCCTACAACAAGAGTTCACTGAAATGTCCACTTTGCTGGACGTCTTGTTCTCATCCTAATCAGCTCAGAGACAAACTGTTTGACCAGACTGTGTTTGGAAAGATGTGCTTATTATAATCTGCTTTATTCACAGTTTGCAAATGAATATTCATCGTCTTAATTTTAAATAAATCAAAGAAAAATTTAAATATGCAGACTGCACAAGCTTTCACCGAATGAGGATAATTCATAGATTTATGAACACAGATGCCAAGAAGTCTCGAGCAGATGTTTGTGAGTAAGGCCTACAGAGCAGAAAAACTCATAACCTACTTTTCAATGCAACAACATAGTGTTGTAAGCTGGCTTATCAGATGTTGAGCTCCTCTCTAGTGTTGCTTCCTAATAAGCGCTGTGTTTTGACACCTTGTTAAAAAAAAGGAAGTGCCATTCTCTAGACAAAAGCTGTATTCCGTTGTCACTTCTTCCATCTGAAAATCTGCTCGATTAAAGTGAGTCTGGGTGTGTCTCTCTCAATAATTCAGCCTGAGATGAGTCACTGTGCCACACGGTGAATTACTTTTTGACTGGGTTATTTATTCACTAGACGGCGGCATTAATGAGTCACTGAGCTCAGGCACAGTTTTAGACTGGATCCAGCTCCTTCCACACACATCTATTTCCAATAGTAATTCCTGACATTATGAGGGAGTCGTGCCGAATCGCATGAAAAATGAAGATGGAAGTGCAGAGATGTGGATGAATCAGTTGTTAGATTTGTGAATGGAGTGCTGCTCTCTGTACAACAGCCTGGTTAACACAGCTGCAGCTAATGCTTTGTAAATACCTATACGTAGTAAACCAGGGAGATTAATTGTAGGCGAACGTCACTAAAAGTCGCCAATGAGTAACAAATCTCAGGTTAGACACATGACAGATGAGAGGTAAATGTACTCAGTGAAGGTCCCGTCCTGATAACACGAAGGACCAATTACACTGTCTCGACACTCACGACAATAATCTGTCATAAATACACAAACATGGAAGAGCTTCTAAAAGCAAAATAGGAGCTTTTTATCCCCAAACAGTGGATTTATTCCTTCCACTGCCTGAGGATGCAACAGTGAAAGAAGTAATGCATGGTGGTGTATCAGCTACAGGTGGCCACCAGACTGAGTGAAAACTGTCATTTAGAACTCAAACAGCTCAGTGAATACACGTCCCAGATGTCTGTGTCTGTCTCTGGGGTGGCCTGCCTGTCTGACTGTTTTTTTTCTTCCCCATATCTGCAGGGTGTGAGGAACGCTCTGGCAGGAGAAGAGTCCCAGGTGGAGCTTCTTAAAGCACAGCTGAAGGAGCTCTTCAGGTTCTCAGAGGACTCACGACACCTTTCTGACGACGTCCTGGCTGTCGTCAAAGAACATCAGAGGTATGTGAGGAGAATCCCTGCAATGCTAAAAACCCTGGAAGTCACCACCACATGGATCTCATATGGGAATTGCTAAAGCAGAAAGTACTGCTTGTCTCCGATGTTTAGATTTTATTCACTCTGGATGACAGCGTCTTGAATTACAAGCATCATCTTTGAAGTGATATCAGGGGTAAAGTTTTACAAGCCCCACAGACTCCATTCTTTTACACTGTAAACACATCCATCACAAACTCTGTCATTAACAGATTAAGGGAAGTTTTCTCTCAGTGTGCACAGATCTTGCCCTAACTATCTTGAGGTATAAATTCACGACACCTTAAAGATGTCAGTGTCAACGTCAGTGTCAGCTTTATTGATATAGAACATTTGAAATAGCCAGCGGCCAACCAAAGTGCTTTCCAGTGTAAAGTAACAATAAAGCAGTAAAAGTTGATAAAAAATAAAACAATAGAAGCAATTAAAGCATATAGGATATCATAAAAATAACATAACACAACTCTAAAGACCTGGTAAAAGTGGCTATATTCTGCTTAAGGTCAAAATGAACATGTACATATTAAGCTGTGTTTTAAAAGTGGAGCGGTAAAACGTTCCACAGAATGCTTCTGGATTTTTTTCCTCTTCTTGCTGCTCCCCATACAAACTGTTTTTCCTGCCGACATCAGCCCCATTAAAGAGCCAACATTGTTGTTACTTTCTGCCTGAACCTAATTACTTAGCAGTTTGTTCTGTGAGCTGGTGCTTTTGCTTGTTGTGGATCCTGGGGTCTGCCTGGTTGAATGCATGGCACGTAGCGGCTCACTGCTTTTGTCTCTCAGGCAGCCATGCTACATGAGGATAAAAATAGACTCAAGTGTTTGGCACACAAACTTGAGGAAAGAATACTTTCAGCGTTTGAATGCCTCATGTTTGTGGCTTATTTTCTTGTCCTTCTTATTTGGGAGCAGAAAGCGTTCCTGTCTTCCTTTTGCAGTCCTCAAGACAGCCAGGCTCTGTAGACCCACCCAGCTTGTTTTTGTGTTGCAGGTCGGGGTTACCGGCTTGCTTCCCCCTCAGGCAGGGGCTTATGCAAAGGCTGAACCTGAGGCAAGGGAAGGAAAAAACAAGAGAGAATCCATCAGGGAGGGGTTAAAAATGCCAGGTCTGGTTGTCCTGGGGTGGAGCTTTGGTCTGAACACTCAGGTTTTGGGTTTTGCTGCAGAGTGAGGAAGGGATGCTGCGATTTCAAGTGCTTCATGGCCAGAGGGAGCACACGGGGGGNTGAAAAATGAAGATGGAAGTGCAGAGATGTGGATGAATCAGTTGTTAGATTTGTGAATGGAGTGCTGCTCTCTGTACAACAGCCTGGTTAACACAGCTGCAGCTAATGGAAACATTTATGGATATGCATCATTTGGTCCCTCTAATTAACATCCGCTTGCAGTGATTTTCAGCGGTTACTCATTGTTTAGAGTCCAATCTGTGTACTGTCTACTCTCCATTTACATGAGTCACTTCCAGGGCAGGACTATTGTGCTTCCTGGTTAATGTGACAGAGCTGTGAGTGCTGTTATTAGACAGTATTTATGGACAAACATGGAAGAGCTTCTAAAAGCAAAATAGGAGCTTTTTATCCCCAAACAGTGGATTTATTCCTTCCACTGCCTGACGATGCAACAGTGAAAGAAGTAATCCATGATGGTGTATCAGCTACAGGTGGCCACCAGACTGAGTGAAAACTGTCATTTAGAATTCAAACAGCTCAGTGAAGACACGTCCCAGATGTCTGTGTCTGTCTCTGGGGTGGCCTGCCTCTCTGACTGTTTTTTTTCTTCCCCATGTCTGCAGGGTGTGAGGAACGCTCTGGCAGGAGAAGAGTCCCAGGTGGAGCTTCTTAAAGCACAGCTGAAGGAGCTCTTCAGGTTCTCAGAGGACTCACGACACCTTTCTGACGACGTCCTGGCTGTCGTCAAAGAACATCAGAGGTATGTGAGGAGAATCCCTTCAATGCTAAAAACCCTGGAAGTCACCACCACATGGATCTCATATGGGAATTGCTAAAGCAGAAAGTACTGCTTGTCTCCGATGTTTAGATTTTATTCACTCTGGATGACAGCGTCTTGAATTACAAGCATCATCTTTGAAGTGATATCAGGGGTAAAGTTTTACAAGCCCCACAGACTCCATTCTTTTACACTGTAAACACATCCATCACAAACTCTGTCATTAACAGATTAAGGGAAGTTTTCTCTCAGTGTGCACAGATCTTGCCCTAACTATCTTGAGGTGTAAATTCACGACACCTTAAAGATGTCAGTGTCAATGTCAGTGTCAGCTTTATTGATATAATAATAATAATAATAATAATACATTTTATTTCACGGCGCCTTTCAGGACACCCAAGGTCGCCTTACAAAGGGTAAAAGAAAAACACATAAAAACAAAATAAAGTTAAAAACAACAACATAAAAGCAATAAAATAAGGGACAATAGGGAACAGTTAAAAACAGTATGTATTATGAAACAGATGAGTTTTGAGTTTTGACTTGAAGATGGGGAGGGTGGCAGAGTTACGGAGGTCCGGGGGCAGTGAGTTCCAGAGCTGGGGAGCAGAGCGGCTGAAGGCCCTGCTCCCCATAGTGCTGAGACGGGCAGGGGGTACAGTGAGGTGGAGGGAGGAGGAGGATCTGAGGGAGTGAGAGGGGGTGTGGACATGAAGGAGGTCGGAGAGGTATGGAGGAGCCAGGTTATGGATTGATTTGAAGGTGTACAGGAGGATTTTGTAGGTGATCCTTTGTTTTATTGGGAACCAGTGGAGTTGTTGAAGGATGAACATTTGAAATAGCCAGCGGCCAACCAAAGTGCTTTCCAGTGTAAAGTAACAATAAAGCAGTAAAGGTTGATAAAAAATAAAACAATAGAAGCAATTAAAGCATGTATGATATCATAAAAACAACATAACACAACTCTAAAGACCTGGTAAAAGTGACTATATTCTGCTAAAGGTCAAAATGAACATGTCCATATTAAGTTGTGTTTTAAAAGTGGGGTGATAAAACGTTCCACAGAATGCTTCTGGATTTTTTTCCTCCTCCTGCTGCTCCCCATACAAACTGTTTTTCCTGCCGACACCAGCCCCATTAAAGAGCCAACATTGTTGTTACTTTCTGCCTGAACCTAATTACTTAGCAGTTTGTTCTGCGAGCTGGTGCTTTTGCTTGTTGTGGATCCTGGGGTCTGCCTGATTGAATGCATGGCACGTAGCGGCTCACTGCTTTTGTCTCTCAGGCAGCCATGCTACATGAGGATAAAAATAGACTCAAGTGTTTGGCACACAAACTTGAGGAAAGAATACTTTCAGCGTTTGAATGCCTCATGTTTGTGGCTTATTTTCTTGTCCTTCTTATTTGGGAGCAGAAAGCGTTCCTGTCTTCCTTTTGCAGTCCTCAAGAGAGCCAGGCTCTGTAGACCCACCCAGCTTGTTTTTGTGTTGCAGGTCGGGGTTACCGGCTTGCTTCCCCCTCAGGCAGGGGCTTATGCAAAGGCTGAACCTGAGGCAAGGGAAGGAAAAAACAAGAGAGAATCCATCAGGGAGGGGTTAAAAATGCCAGGTCTGGTTGTCCTGGGGTGGAGCTTTGGTCTGAACACTCAGGTTTTGGGTTTTGCTGCAGAGTGAGGAAGGGATGCTGCGATTTCAAGTGCTTCATGGCCAGAGGGAGCACACGGGGGGGGGGGGGGGTAACTGGACAGGCCTATTACAGCCTGTGACAGCAACAGATAGCACATCTCTGCTTTCTTTGTCACAGAATTTGTGACATTGATTGCTGCATCCATGTGAGCAGAAAATAAAAAAATACAACAAAAAAATCAGATGGTGTCCTCTGAAATAAATTGCCTGTCCTTGCTACAAGACCAAACAAATCATTCAAGGTTTATTTATTTATTTGTAGTTTAAGATTTTTGGCACTCAATAAATGTGTTGCAGCATTGTCACCAGGTGATGTCATAATTCAAATCAGTGAATCCTCCCGAATAATTACAGCACAGCTTTTTATTGTTCTCTATAATTTACATCGGGGGGAGTATGAAGAGGCCTGAGAGCAGAGCCGTGGGGGAATTGAAATGTCATCTTTGTTCAGTCTGATATGTAATTACCCACCCAAACACAACAGTCCCTGTTCTCTGGAGCTGGATTTACTATGCCAGGGCTCTGAGGGAAAGAGGAGTGTTGATTGTTTGCAGGAGATTGGTTATCATACAGTTTAAACACTAAAGAAATAAACTTATCAGTATATTATCAAGTGTTGCTCATTTTCCTCCTCGGTGGTCTGTCCAAGATTGCTTTAACTTGTGAAGAATGCAGCAGTAAAGTGGTTTAACTGTAAAATCACACTTTAATCCTAAAGGCTGTTGTCTTTGTTCTTGCCCTCAAAGAAAAGGGTCGGTACGTCACTTTCAAGTCAATGACATGGACTGAAAACATGATTTCAACAGCCTATAGTCTCAAAACAAACAACTCATCTTCCAGCTGCAAAACTGAGACAGAGTTGTTGTTAGACCATCATCTGCAGGGACGACACCCAGCACGACAATTTCAAGGACAGGTGATGAAATGTCAATGACCGGTCACTCTTAGAAATACTGAGTCAGGTTATTATTCAAGGATTCAAGGATTCAAGGAGTTTTATTGTCATACAACCCATGTAAAAACATGGGTGGGACGAAATTAGGTTACCCTGGTCCTGGAGCAAGCCCAATAGAATAATGAAACATTATTAAACATGTGATCAGCGACATAGAAGAGAAGGTCTGGATCTTAGTGAAACAGAAACAAACAGCAGCATGAAGCCTTTCTCTAATCTCCCAAAGAAGCTGCAGAAAACATACACCAACTTCAAATACTGAACAAAGAGTTCCTCAGAGGAGTCAGAGGAGTATTATCCAGGCTTCAAAGGGCAGCAGCAGTCTCAAAGCTTAACTAGACCTTCAAACGGGAGCAATAGATCTTCATCTCCATCTGTTTTTTTACACTGTGTTGAGTTTGTTTCAAAAACAATAACAGATCATTTTTTAGAATTATTTAATGTTAATCCAAAAAAAAAAAATCCACGAAAGAAACTGTTTTCATATACAGGTACATCCCAGAAGTTAGCATATCAAGAAAAAGTTAAATATTTCTGATCACTCACTTCAGACAGTGAAACCTAGATATTGTATGGACTCATTATACATAGAGTGGATTATTTTGAGTCTTTATTTCTCAAAATATTGATAATTATGGCTTATAGATAATGAAAACCCAGATTTCAGTGTCTCAGAAAATTAGAATATTACATATTATACATAAAAAGGAGATTTCACACACAACAGTTTTGCTACTTTCCATCTATTTTCCACTTTGCCTCTCAATTTTTGCCCCTATTCACCCATTTTTGCTTCTTTTTGACCATTTTCATAGACTTAAACTTATTTTCATGGCTACTTTTTGCTGTTTTTGTCACTTTTCACCACTTTGATTGTTTATCTTGGGAACAGTTTGTCTCTTTAGTTGGGCAGGGTTAAGTAACACTGAAGAGCACAAAACATCCCCTGCAAAAAAAGATTGTATCTAGTATTCTGACACATTTTAGGTTTTAAAGAATATTGCACTGTTTGACATTTAAATATTGCAGCAAACCATATTGTGAATCAATCTGATTTGCAATTAATTGCCGGACCCTTATCTTAAGCACTTTGTGTTCCCCTTTTGATTATGAAAAGTGCTAAATGAATTAAGTCTGATTGACCGATTGATTTAGAGTGCGAACCGAAGCTTGGTTATAAGCTATGTCTCTTGCAGGGTTTTCAGGCCTAATGAGGCTGATCTAAGAAGTCTTCTGAGGTCATGTCAAGCTTTTTAATATCAGTATTGATTCTGAGGGGAGTTAGCGCAGTGAAGAAAGGACGGTGTTTATGTGAGAGGCGTGATTTGTCTTTGTGAAAGTCTGCCTTCAGACACTGGTACAGAAGTGCAAGTTGGGTCATGGCTCACTCATCGATGTGGATCTATAAGGTGTGATGTGGGTAAACCTGTTCACAAGGAGCAGGTGAACAAGGTGTGCAGGGAGGTCAGGAACAGACCCTGACTGTGTCAAAGATGGTGATCGTTTCATCTGATCAGGCTCTGTGAGTTAAAAGTTATTCACTCACACTTCCAGGCACTCAGACCCATATTTGCAAGAAGTCCCTACCTGCCCCCTAGTGGCAGGGTTAGAGACCAGTGAGATGTTTCTCTGTAGCTCGATTCAAACTCTGCTCTTGAAAAAGATGTTAAGCCACAACAGCTGGGAAATAAGTCAGTTTGTGACGACATGGAAAGACAAAGTAGAAGATAACTTTAATATTGTTCAGTGAGTGAAAAGAAACTGCAAACTGCCCCTGATGATGCAGTTCTGAAGATTTTTGTTCCGTTTCAGTTATTTTTCTATTTTTTTATTCTTTGAAGGGAAGCTTTAAAGACCCATCTTTAACTTTCTGCAACCTGCCTGCTGTATCCTAAGTTCCTCTGAAAGCCCTGTGCCCTGCGTATCAGGCTGACAGTGAAATGGGCTGTGATGCTATTATTAAAGCTATCATGCTGCTTTATTGACAGAATGCACTGGAGCTTGCATGGATTCCAAAAGCTCTGCAGACCCTGATGACCCACATAATCCCAGCGCGGGCTGAGCTTCTTCTGATGTTTGCCGTCTTCAGTTTTGAAGCTCCCCTTGAAATGCTCACTGCAGCTGGGGTCAGGAGTCTGTGGAGGAGCTCAGCCAGAGTTATTGATCTGCTCACAGTGTGGTCACTTTGAGTCCGTCTCATCGTGCTCTGAATACAACTGAGATGATTTCTTCAAAGTGCTTTGGAGTTCCGCACACTTCCCTCGTTCAAACAATGGGTCTAGACGTGATTTCACACTGAAAAATAACTTATCTATGCTTTGAATAACAATTTCAGACTGTGACTGACCTCAGGTTTCTTTGGTGCAGACTCTAAAACTCTGCTCATAACTTTTAAATAAAAGATGGAAGATAAACATTGGCAAAAGTCAATGAGAGTATAGTAAAAAGTGTAATTTGTTTATGTATATATATGGTTTCATTTAGACCTAATTCAGCACCTTTTCTTCTCAGTGTAAAAAAACATAAGGTATTTGTGCCCCAGTAGCAAAGGATAGGCACTATGATGAAGACAACTCCTTTCTTTTGGACCAGTTTTTAACACCTTAATACATAAATACTGACTTATAATTGAGATTTTATCTTCAAATTTCACAGTCTTAACACTGGTAATTTTGTAATAAACATTGAGTGACTTGGACACCCCTTTTGGGCTTTTTTAGCAGGTCTCTCTGTCCACTTGCTGTCTAAAAACTTTGAAAGGATCTAATGATTGTTGCTTTATCTTTCACACATTTGAAAATCAACAGTTCTCTTATATGCATTGAGCCAAGCGTGTCTTGTGTTGTTGTTCTTGTGCTGCAGTGTGAAGTGCAGAGCTACGAGGCTGTGTTCAGAGTCAGAGTCCGGGCTGAGAAACATCTTGCAGGACCCCCTGCTGGTCTATACCCAGTGGAGCCATATGGTCTCACAGGTTCTGGAAGCTTCGGCTGACGTGAGCGACTTCTCCCACATCGCCATGCTGGTACAGAACATCGAGGTAAAAGACGAATGAGTTTTGGGGCTGCAGATAAGATAAGATACTCTTTTATTCATCCCACAATGGGGAATTCACTGAGTCATGGCAGCAATACATAAAGTGTACAGTTACGCCTCATCTCACGGGAACATCGGGTCTAGCACCAGTTAGCATCAAAATGCTTTGGGCTGCTAACAGCTGATCTTGTGTGTAAACAGTGTGACCAGGGTTGCAGGTAGGATCCCTGAACAAAAAAAATTAAAACACTATGACTATCATAACCAGCTTGATGTCCATGGCCAACAAATGAGCTTTGAAAAGTAATGACAGGCTCCAAATACGAAAAGACCTAAAAAGGGAAAAAAAGAGGAAACAAAGAGAGCTGCTCCAGTGCTCAGTTGATGATGAAAAGAAGGAACTCTTACTGAAAAACTTCAGTAAGCATTTGCCAAGACCAACCTCAGGTGTCTTCACAAGCTTCCTCAGTCTCAGTGGTTTCAAACAATGACATAACAGTTGTAATAAATGATGCTGTTTGGATAATTGGCGCCAGCGGTATCCAAAAGAAAAAATGTGATTATTAATAACACTGGAAACCCTGCTAAGAAGAAAGATCAGAGACATTAGACATTTTAGAGTCAAAGCTTGTGAAAGAGTTTCATCACTGATGTGTCCTCATTGAAATTCTTTATGAAATTTAGTAAAAAGAACTCATCTGAAGTTTGATCTTTAAATCAAGTTTTTCATATTTACTCAGATATTTACTTTATTTTTGTGGTTGTGGGGCATTCCTAGAACTCTTTGAAAATGTGGATATTCAAGCTTCTTCCATTTCTGCTCGTGTTTCAGCGTCTGCTGAAGGATAGCGTCCAGCTTCAGGAGCGTTTCAGCCAGCTGCAGGTGAAGGGGGACCTGCTGGCCTCTGTGTTCGGTCCAGAGAGGTCTGACGGTCTGCAGGAGGAATTGAACTCTGCGGTCAGGAACAGAGAGCTGCTGCACAACCAGCTGCAGCAGAGGAAGAGCAGGCTGCAGGTACCAGTGTTGGATGGTCATTTATGGGCTTTACTTTTACATTTGAACTACTCAGACCATGCAGAGAGCTTTTGGTGTGTTCCAAAAGCTAAAAGTAAGAGGATTGCAGACTGTAGCTGGGTTTGTGAAAGGGTTATGTTCTGGTTGTTTTAAAGCTGTTTTGACTCACAGTATGTGACTGTGAGTATCTGTTTTAGTTAAAATGAAGTTTTACCTTTGCCTGCACACACTGAAATACACCCCAGGGTTTTTCAGACTGAAATAAAGTCTGAAGCCTTTCTTGACTTAAGGTTGAAAGGTGTTAAGATATCAATGGAGAATAAACATGATGCATTGATGTGGTAAAATCTATGCTCATAAACCTGTCAGACCCCACATGCTGTACATCACTGCCCTTAATGACACATTTCTCGACCTCAGGGCCTAATCTCCAGAACTAAGGACTTTGGTGATGCCTATGAGTTAATTCGCTCCAAGCTGAACGGCCTCAGGGACCGGCTGATGGCAGCAGATGGACTCCAGCCTGACATCCTGGCTAAGAAATCCCAGGCAGACCAGTTCAGGGTGAGTCTAAACTCACACCTGAACAGCTGTAGTCAAAACTCCCTTAAATTCTTCACTTGTTAAGCATGCTCAGATGCTGTGGTGTTTTCTACCTTCATGCTGTCATTTGGTGTCGTCTGAGTTTGAGAACATATTATTATGACGCTACTGCAGTCAGATGATTTGTCTTCACCTACTTTGGATCACTCTGATACTTTGCTCTGAAACCTCTGTCCAATGTTATGTTATTTCATCTTTAATCCTGTTCTCTTTTGTGTCTTGTGGTTACTCAGGTGATCCTGAAGGACCTGGAGGACTGTGACGCCCACATCACAGCTCTGGAGACTCTGGTGTCATCTAGTCAGAAAAACAGGACTCAGTTTGAGAAACTGTATGCTGACTGGAAGCATCTTCACCAGGCTGTCAGGGTAGGAAAGCAGGACTCACACCTACACTTCCTGAATCTTAATTTTTTTTCTGACTGTAAGATAACATCTTTGGCCTCTGTGTATCCACTGATGTGTTTTCAAAGACAATAACATGAGTAGAAATAGAAAAATTTGGGAATAAATATTTGAAAATGTAAAAATTTCCTAGTCAATCAAAAATGTCACAGAGTCCCTGCGGTACCTCCACATGAGCCCCTGTTGAAAATCTCTACTTTAAAGTTTTCTCATCTCCATGGAGCTCAGAGTATTTCGTGAATGAGCAAAGAGACATTAGTAAATCAATGAATAAATAAAGAAACACTGTGACAGGTGTGTCTTTAGTCCAGTGTCAGGTGTTTTTTCTCTACACCTCTGGTTACCTTGTTGATCATTTTTTGGTTTCCCTCTAAGGGGAAGGTCCATGAGAGTGAGGAGAGCATCGCAGACCACGAGAGCTTCCACGACAGCCTGCTGAATATTGAGAAGTGGTTGATGATCATGAAGCAGAAACTGGAGTCCTTCCACAGCTCGGCAGGAGGCTGGAGCATCGAGGGACGCCAGCACGAGGCCGAGGTGGCTTTCTTTTCTATATAACTGTCTCTGTTGTCAACCTTTTCTCTGCTGGTTAGAGGCAGAGATACTTAAAGTCTGAGCATCTGCATCCTGAGAGGGTGTGTGTGTGTGTGTGTGTGTGTGATGCACAACAATCAGGCCGTGTTATACTCAGTTTTTTTCTAAGCTGGTACCAAAGGATTTTCTCTTAAACAAATGAAGGCAACACCAGCAGCTTCAATGGATCAATCCTGCCATTGATACAAAGCCAAAGCTATTAAATGAAGAAACTTTTAAGTGGTTAGATTAGACTTTCATTATGATGCATTTGCTGTGTGACAAAGCTGACACCTGCTGGGGTCTGGGTTCATGATAGGTAAACTAATCAATTCATTAAATCCATTTCACTGAAGTGTATTATTCCATCAGCCAGCTCTGGGAAACTGATGGTAGCTCACTGCGACCATAAGTGTTTCCTTCAGACATGAATTTTAATGGGACAAGCAAGAGATTCTTTATAATCACAGCGTTCATTATGACACCGACCTGCCTGTTAGTCTCATCACTGCCTCAAAGAGATTCTTCACTCCTGCATTTCATTAACATTTAAACTTCATTTTCAAAGGCTGCTTTCCTTCTGCTCAGGAGCTCCGCTTTTTAAACCATAAAGCAGATGTCAGGGTGTGAAGAGAGACATAATTCATGGTGGAAAAAAAGGCAAAGCTGACGCTGTGAGAGCAGCAGAGAGGAGGAATCTATTTGAGAAAACAATACTGTGTTTTCTGAGTGCTCGCCCAATTTAACAGCAGAGGGTTGTGAACGCTTCAGCACAGAGAGAAAAGAATTTGAAGAAGAGGGGAAAAGACTTCAAACTTTTCTCATGCTGCAGAAAATGTCTCAAAGTTGTTTTTTAACAATCTGTGGCCCCTGCTCGCCGTGTCTCTGTGGTTCATCAGAGCCGTTATGACCATGTGAAGTGAAGGCTAGGTACATGAAGTACGTGTTAACCTCTTTCAACCCCTGGTGTCACAGAGAGCGCTGGGAGAGTTTCCCGAGAAGGAGTTTCAGCTGCAGCAGATGGAGATTCAGGGTCAAGGTGTTTTAAAGAGGACTTCAGAGGAGGGACAGGTCCACATTATTCGAGACATGAAGCGCCTACGAGAGTCCTGGCTGGCCCTCTACAACAGGAGTCTCAACCTTCACAGGTAGCTAAAGGAACCGCAAATACGGTTCTTATGTTTCTTCTTCTTTTGTTGACATTGTCTGCTCTACACAACCAGAAAATAGAACAAAAGACGCTCTCGCAAGGTTGAAAGATGGACAGAAGTCTGAAGACACTATTTGAAATGCAACCAGACACTTCCCTGCCAGTGCTTTAGAAAGAAAGTAGTGTTAGGATGCAGCAGATGTGAGACTGCAGCCAGAAATAGTGAGGAGGGATGATGACATTTATACCCTGCTGCTGGTGCAAACACCACAAAGATGAGTACAGACGTAAGGTTGAAGAAAGAGAGTCATCTTTAAGACGAGAGCACTGAGGTTCTGGCTCTCTGTTTTTTCATCCTCCGTCGTGTGGATAACATTTCACCGTGGCTTTCACAGCACGGTGTTGATGCCACATCCTGACTCTAAACAAAACTCACACTGGGCATGTGTGAACAAGTACCTTTAGAAACTTTGAGGGCAGAGCTCCTGAAAACTCTAAGAAAAGAGTCTGAACCTAAAATCTGGATCAGTAGTTTAACATTGTTCTGTCAGGGTTATGTTTGGCTCACAGAAACGTCGACACCTTAAAGTCTCAATTCTGGCCTGCAGTCAGCCTAAACCTAAAGTTTCTTCGTAAAGTTTTGTTTTAATGCTTGAAGCTGAGTCACTGCCGTGTTTTATTAGTTGTGGTGCAGAATGAAATAAACTCATTCAAACAAATAAAACTGAAGAATAAAAGCTAGTCATCCTGAAAGTTTAGGGCTGCTTAGAGTTATATATACATATGGAAGAGAGATGAATCACAGAACGTTGTGTCTCTGTTGTTCTCTATCTTTTGTTTTGCTGCAGTTTAAACGCTGAGTAATAAAAACTCTTCTCTGATTTTTCATCTTTCCCAGTCTGCTGAACGGCTCCACCGAGCAAACACAGTCTGATTCACGGGGGGTCGCAGGCTCGTCTCCACACAGCACATCTTCAAAGGCTGAGCTGAGTCTGGGGGAGGGGGCCAGTCAGGTCAGGGAGGGGGGCACCAGAATCCAGCTTCAGGTCAGTCCAGCAGAGATGTACTGGGGCCTTGGCAGCTCTGGGCCTGTAGGAGGAGGACGGCTGGAGGAAGGTGCAGAAGAAGGTGGCCTGATAGAGCAGGGTGGGTGGATCCAAGGTCACGCTGAAGGTCATGGTTTGCTTCTAGCCGGACAAGACAGTGAGCAGCTCAACTCTCCAAGAACTGACTCAGGCAGCAGACGCTCTCTATCAGGAGATGAAGTTGATGCTTCAGAGCGCCGCCATCGCAGCAGAGCAGCTCAAAGAGTTTTTACTGCTGATGGAAGTCCAGATAGCGACAAAGCAGCAGGGAGCGACAGCAGCTTGGTAGGTGGGGACAGAGGAAAGTTGTCCATCTCTGCATCAGGAGGTGGACTGGGCTCTGAAGGCGACAGCAGCATGGTGACAGGAGAAGGTCTGAGTCCAGGAGGAGGAGGAGGAGCGTTCATGCTGGTTAGAAGAGACCAAACCAAGAAATCATCAACCCCACCAACACCACTAACAATGGTACGTTCTGCCATGTTCACCTAAACCTAAAATATCTGTTTAAACCAGGGGCCATTTTCATTCAACTCCAGCTTTAATCCGACAGTGTATTAATGATGAAACTGAAATTCATCCTGTTCTAAAGGATGTGTACATTCACATGTCCAAAGTCTATCTGGACTGTAAACAGGCTGCTTGTGAGAAGCTAAAGCTCAATATATTCTGCAGAAACTCAGAAAATCTTACAACTGATGTCGTTAAATGAATGTTTTCATCATGATGGTAAAATGTGAGAGTTCAAAAATCACATTACAGATACAAGACCAGATTAAAGTCATGAAATGGAGCAGAAAAGGATAAAAGTATCCATGAAACAAACTGAAAAAAAAAAAAAAAACTGTCAGAGTTAGTGATAGCTCTAACGTGCTGTTCGAGCATCTCATGGGTGTTTTGTTATTCGCAGGGGGCTGAGGGAGAGTACAGCACCAGGAGGAGAGACTTTGAGGCCTGGTTATCAAGAGAGAGTGAACTCCTCTCAGGGATACTCGGCACAAAGGCTGCAACGCTCAGCGCCAAAGAACTCAAGATCAGACAGGACACACTCAAGGTGAGTTTCTGTTCCAGCCGTAAAGTACCCTTCAGTCGATCAAACACAGTCGGAAAAAATTAACTGCAGTTATCTCAGCTTTAAATAACATCAAATTAAAAGTACGTCCTTTAAATCTGTGGTAGTGCACTTAGTTTTGTTTTCCTTCACAATATTGCTCCTCTAAAATGAAAAATATCCCTGAATAGATACATCAATTACTGAAAGGAAAGTTCATGACAGAGATTTTATAAGTAAATAAAATGCAGCCTTGGCTTGAAAATATATCTTTGATGTAACCAGAATTGTGTAAGACTTTATAAATTAACTAAGGATGCACCGATACCGATACCTGTATCGGTGCCGATTACATACTGAAGTACTTGTACATTTACTCGTCAAAGTACGCTGAATGCTACGACATCGGATACCACTATAAGCAAGTTGGCTTGTTATTGGCGCCCAGGTAGAGGACTGTTAAATTTTCAGCAACTTGTGCATCATGGTCTTCATTTCATATGATAAAATGAGAGAGTAAGTAATTATACGTGGTTTGATTTTCAAAAAGGTATCGGTACATCCCTAAAATGAACACGTCTGTTCCTCTGACTGCAGTGGGAACACTTTGTTGAATTTGGTTGCAGTGCAAATGAAAAGACATTATAAGTTAAAGCAGGATATTTATGTTTCCCTGCAGCTGGATCTTTTAATATCCTAAATGCCAAGTGGTCTAATCCGTCAGCTGAAATGTATTTGACCCCTATCAGGCTGATCAGTACTTGTTGTCCCAGAAACGCTGCAGTCCATGGTACCTTAATCTGTGTGCTGTGTCCTGGTGCAGGCTCTGAGATCAGGACTGGGCTGGGGTCAGGAGCAGTTCCTATTGTTGCTCATGGAGAGTAGAGGTGACCCTGCAGAGGACGCGAGCCTGGAGGACCTGCGCTACCGCTGGATGCTCCACAAGTCCAAACTGAAGGAAGCAGGAGACATCAGGGCCAGGGCCGGAGCTAAGGTGAGAGGATGACTGCCAGTGTGTCCCTCCCTGTTAACAGGGTGGATGTTTGAATGTTTCAGGCTTTAGTCTCTGTGCAGCAGCCATCAGAGGTGTGTGCTTGGCCTGTCGGTTTTTAGCTTTTTAAACTGCAAATGGTCCACTCGGGCTGCTGTTCTGTTTTTCAGCCTGACGCTGGGTCTATATGCAGATACTTAGCTGACACACTATCACACTGTTTTGAGCCGTGGACACTGAAGAACTGATATACAGTCAGTTCAGACCCTGTTTACTCTCAAACTGTGATTACTCTGCCCCCTTGTGGTTGAATGAGAGTGTGACTGGAACATTTTGTTTTTTTATTTTTCCCTCTAAACTTTTACAACTTCAACAAACATCAATACATAATTATATAACTTGTAGACTGTGATTTGAAAAACAGGCTTGTTTGTCAAAAGAAATTTGATTTTAACCTCCTCAGAAAATGAGCTGCAGAATAAACAATGGAGAAGTAGGAGAATTTAGAGATAACATAAGATAATCCAACCTCTATGTCCCATCCTCTCAGTCGATTGATTTTCATCTAGAATTATGTTTTTATTTTCCACGATGAGTTTTCCTTGTAAACAACAATAATCTTTAAGAGTTGAAGTAAATCTCCTTAGCGCCAAATGTTACCAGTAGACTTTGATGAAGTTGTAATTTTAGTTCATGATTGTTCTGTGAGAAATACCAGAGGAGCTGTTAGAAAAAAGGAATTTGCAGTATCTTGTAAACTCATTTATGCTCCATCAAAGTAAAGCAAACATGCATCAGCTGCACATTGTGGTAGGAAACAAGATTATAAAAGGTCAGTGAGAAAATGAATCTGTAATGAAGAAGAGCAGCTTAATAGGAAGCTGAGTCTAACTTCACAAGATGATCCACAGTGATCATCATTTTACCTGTTTGTCTGACAGACCTCACAGCGCACTGCACAAAAGGTCAGCCTAAATACAAGAGACAAATATCCAATTCAGTGAGAAAATGTCTTAAAACTAATGAAATTATCAATCCATACAGCAAGTTTCTTTTACTCCACAAGAATTCGCAAAATGAGAAAATTGAGTCTATAAACATGTTGTCCTTGAGAAGTACACCAAAAAAAGAAAACTTTGACTTTTGATTTAAAATACTTTAAAACAAATTCCTGAAGCATAACAAAAAGTGTTGATTTAATTCACTGTTTTCTTTCGCTGTTGCATCAGGTCTTCAAAGAGGTTTTTGTTGTGTATGGTCTTCTTTAGATTCTTTTGAGGTGATGTGAACACTGACACAAAACAAAACATCCAGCAAAGATATAGCTCTTATTAGCTGTGATGTGAAGTCATGGGACCCCTCCCTTGAGTGTACTGTTGCTTTTTCACCACAAGGTGGCAGAGTAAGATCACTGAGAGGCATCCTCACATAGCTGCAGAGAAACTACTCCTTGCAGACACTGCAGCACTCAGATGTCAGGGTTTCAAAGAGTTTTTCAGAGATGGATGAGTAGAACTGTTTAAATTGTCCTCTTAGTGTCTCCTCTAGGACATTTTAACACCACTGTCACAGGATGTGGTCACTAACAGCTTCATAGGGTCTGATTTGAGTCTGATAATATTTTATTTTTTTGCAGAGACTCCAAGCCAAACAGGAGCAGCCGGTGGTCGCAGCGAAGGTGCAAAAGGTAAACTCAGTCACAGCTCACCTGAAACATGCAGTTCTTGTATCAATTCTAGATAATCTCATGAAGGCAGCCTTCACTCTCTCTGTGCATTGATGGTGGTGGTGGTGGTGGGGTGTATGGGGAATCAGCAGCTCAGATTTAATACTCAGTGCTGCTCTTGAACAAAGTTTTTTCCCAAACACCTGACCACCCAGGGCTGGCCTGAAGTCACGCAAAGAAACTCCATCCCCCACCCCACCATTTATGTAGTGTGCAGTGGGAGGTTGGCAGATTAAAGAATGCCCCCCTCCCCTTGAGACCCCTCAGCTCGAGGAGCCCTGCAAAAATTCCTCAATCCTTTCACACGTTTCTATTCAGACTGAAGCCTCTGCTGCTCTGTCAGACTTTATCCAGAGAAGTAGTTACATTTACAGCCCTTGGGTTTTTATGGCACCCTGAGGCACTTGCGCTTACTCCTGCTGAGTTGAATAAATCTACTTATTGTTTAAACTTATTTTTGGTGTGACTCAAAACACAAACAGCCTGATTCTGCTGCATCTAAGGTGTCAGCAGATATAAATGTCTCCTGGAAGAATCAGTCTGTATGGAGAGCAAAACAACGCTGTTTTATTCTACAGACCAGTGTTACTCAACCCTACTCAACCAAAGATCCAAACTGTTGAAAAGTGCCTTGTGAAAGCAGCAATCTAAGTGGTGAATAGTGATGAAAATGGCAAGGTAGCGATGGAAATAAGTCTGAGGAGGTAAAAATGGTCAAAAAGCAAAAAAAGTCGATAAAAGTGGGGAGAAAACCTGGAAAACAGTCAGAAAGATGAAAGAAATGGTTCAAAAACACCAAAAAAGGGTAGAAAGTGACTAACATGAGGAAAAGTCAGTAACAAGTTACAAAAGTGAAATTGAGTGCATAGAAATGATCATGATTCCCTGAGGCCCGGCATTTCTGTTTGAAATTTCTTTTTTTATCTCAACTAATATTCTAAGCTTCTGTGACTGAATCTGGGGTTTTCATTATCTGTAATAAGCCAAAAACATTTCAAGAAATAAAAGCTTGTAATAATTCACTCTGTCTATAATTGAGCGATATGATCTATGTGTTCCACTTTCTGAAATGAGTGACTGAAAATATTGAGTTCAATAGTAAAGGATCAAGTAGCCCATACATCACTGCCTCTTTGCAATGGTCAACACAATTTGTTGGTGTAATACCGCAAGTGACCACTAATAAAGCTCAACATTTTAATCAGAGAATCAGAGGTCAGGCAATACTTTTGGATGAACCCAGCAGAGTTGGTGAAATGATCTTGATCCGTAGCCCCGAGTGTTACTAACTCACTAACTCACTCACTCACTGGCTCTCTCGTTTGCTGCTGTTTGAAGCTGATTCAGAGACACCTGCATGCCTGAGCTCAATGAGTGTTTGTCTTTGTAGGTATGTCTAACTAGTTTCATTTCCTCTTCAGTCAATCATTCACCCTTCCACACACACAATCCAGCACACTGTGCATTCATCCACTCGTTGTACTGCTCCTTCTGTCCACGCCAAACTGACACTCACTGTTTGAAAACACTGTTTGGTTTTGATCTGTGTCCATGGTCCATTTCTATAGCTGCTGTTCTCTGGAGTCAGTTCAGTCTCTGTGTCACACTTATTTTAAACTCCTGTGAGGAGATTTAATCTGGTTACGAACAGATTAGAAACTACATTGCTGTCTCCTTCTGAGATGTGTTTGGACATGTGTTAGACAAGATGTTTCACAGCACCAAACAGATGTAGACTTAACTCATTTGCCATGTAGGAAACATTTGACATTTTTTATCCCAAAAGTACACATTTATCACCAGCGCAGAAACTTATCAGCAGAGAAAATAGATACTTTGTCCTGAAGGGGCGCCATAATGAACACAAACCAACTGGAGCATCTGTGACTGTTTACATCCATCGATAACGATAACTCCACATGTAAACATGTACAGCTTCATGTGTCAGAGTTTGTTCATCCTGCTCAAATTTACATTAAAATGCTTCCAAAGAGGCAGAGTTCATAGAGTTAAAAATTAACGTGGGCAGCTAAAAGGATTGATAGAAAATAAGTGAGGGGAAAGAGTCTGCAGGACTGAGCTGGAACATGATGTTTGTGACTGTGTGGGCGAGCTGCTGCTGCTGTTGCTGCTGCTGCTGCCGCCGCTGCCACCTTCATCTCTCTACCATCTCAAACCAAGCAGACTCTCTCCCTGCACGTCTGTCAGTGTGACAACAACACAATGTGTCATTTTCAAACCCTCTCCTGTTTTTCTGAGCAAATGAAGCACCACAACATTATCACCTCTGTGATACCAAGCATGCTGGATCAAAAATACTGAGAGAGAAACAGATCCAGATAGTGTGAGGAATATTTCACAGAGAAAAAAAAAAAGGCTCACGTGGATGACTTCAGAATGAGTCACAGATATGCAGCGCTTTCTTTAAATCTTCAAGGAAAGAGAGAAATTTCAGCTGTTTGCTTTCAGGATGAGCGTTCAAAGCAAAAATACTGTTCACTGCTGACATTACTGGAACAGTTTTTGATCAACAAGCAGAAATAAAGAGATAAAGATCCTTTTGAATGAGAGAACCTTAAATACCAGACTGAAAAAGACCACTAAATTTATAAAGAAAAAAAATATACATACAAAGGCCTCACCTCTGCTACATAGATCCGCCTTCTCTCTAATAAACCTTTACAGACAGCGCAGTCATGAAAGACTTTTGATGTATGTACTGTAAATAGATTCAGATCATGTTCTCCCCTGGGGGTACCTGACACCTAAAAATAACATAGAAACAACACACGTTGGTGCTGATAACCTCATTTTAAATTGTGTATAATGAAAAGGTAAGTATACGAGAGTGAGACAATTTCTTTCAAGATGTCGAGCATTTGAAGATATATGAGAGGAGGCTTTAAAGAGTTTACAGCAGAACTCATGGATCATCTCTGGTAGACCTGTCCTTGGTGTTAACCTGTTTTTTCTCCCTGCTGTGTCCACAGAAGCCTAGTCTGTGTCATCGGGTGTGTCGTCTGGCTCTCCCACTGTGGCTCCTCCTCCTCGCTTTGCTCCTCCTCGCCTTCCTGCTGCCCCTCATGGATGAAGGGAACAGCTGCTCGCTCTCCAACAACTTCGCCAGGTCCTTCAACATCATGCTGCGATACGACGGACCCCCACCCACATAGGAGAGCCCCCCTCCTGATGATCGAGTGATTTCTGAGCTCCATGGTGTGAAGAGGAGAGCTCGATGCTTCTGCTCCTACTACCCCCCCCGCCCCCCCGCCCTCAGACCATAAACAGTCCACGCACAGTCTTTCTTTGGTAACAGATCTGCTCCTCTCACTGAGAGCTTCGCCCCCACCAGTGAATCAGCAAAATTTATAGCTTTTAATATCATCTCTATTCTGTTACAACACAATCCATGAAGGAACCACAACCTCAAGAAGCACAAGCATCTGTAAACAACACACCCATCATCCTCCAAGATTTTACATGAACTCTTTTAGCTGTTAAACATTTCTTATACAGTTAAAAATCCTTTAAGAGAGACACATTTATCGTGAAGGCTCAAGAAGACCCCAGAACACCATAGGTCCAACATTTTAACCATTTACAGGTGTGAAGCTTTAATATCTATTAAACCAAACTCATCCTTATTGAAACCGAACAGATTCGATGTTGTGACTCAGACCTGGTATGATTTGGCCGTTAGAGTTTCTTTAAAATGAGACATTTCTAATCTTTAAATCAGATTTTTCTTATTTTAATTTCAATAACTCTCCCAAATTAAACCAGGGCCATCACAGGTTCCTGAAACCCATTGCACAATTTTATATTTTCTCATCTTTTCTGAGAGTTTAAATGATCAAGATTTGGAAACCCAGCCATTTCCCTTTATGATCAGCTGATCCAGACCCATTCTAAAGATTCCCTGATTTGGATTATCACTCTGGATGAGACTATGTGTAACATACTTACTCTGTGTAACTGAATCTGACCCTCTGCTGTCTCAAAGACACAAAGTGGAGGTTTCCTCAGGTTTAAACCTGATCTGATGAACAGCCTGTTTTCAGTCTTCCATGAAGCCTTGTTCCCTCCTTCTCTCCTGAAGTTTGACCTGTTACCTCACAGAAACTTCAGTGCTCTGTGTGATCGCTGAGAAGGATTCAGACGTTTGTTTTTTGCTGAATGTACTCTGAAGAACCAAATCTCCCGTTTCTATCTGTAGAGGGTGTGACGGCAGTTTAACCTTCTTGCATGTTTACTTTAGATTGTTGCACCTTTTCTTTTCATCCTGATGTCATGGCAGCTGATCCGTTGATATTGATGCTGGAATCATGTGTCCATGCCTCCAGGCTCCCTGTCTTTGTTCTTTCTGTTTCCTCTTACTGTAGGAACGCCTCATGAGAGCTGTTGGAGAAATTTTATCCCTTGAGGTGCTGTTTTGGCTCAAACACAGTACTCTGTCGTTTGCTCAGTCTCACTCTCCAGTGAATAGTATTGGAAAGCCGTCTAACACGCCCCCCCTCGACATGTTCTTGGACCACCGCGTGCGTTCGATGCCAAAGCCCGAGCTGTAAACGTTGGCAGTCGCAGTCTTTGTGCAAACCTAAAATAGCTTGAAATTGCTCTTTTATCCTGCATTCCCGCTCTTTTCACACCACGCACACTCCTAAAAATACACCCAAACACCTCTACACACCCTCAAACACACACATTCTTTCCCTTTTTAGGCCGGGTTCTCTCTGTTTTTGACCGGTCACTATCGCCAGGGAAACCTGCAACCAAACCATGAAGATCTGTAACATGTGAGGCTCGGTTTTCTGCACACTTCACGTGTTCTTCACTGGAACGCCATGTTTAACTCAGCTCATGGTTAGCACTGAGTGAGAATAGGAGGAGACATCAGACGGTTCAAAGGGTGTTTGACTCAGCAACATGACATCATCACTCTCTACAGATTGTTCAACAAGATTGTTCTGCACCAGTGTCACCAAAGTTTGTTCTCTGACCCTGCTCTGAGCATGGAGACAGTTTTTTTTTTAACCTGTGTGGACTCATTCAGTTGGATTCAAAGCAGAGACTAAACCTTTGTTTTGCTGTTAACTCGTTTGGTTGGAACCAAGTCATTCTGATATCTTGACCACGGAGTGATGTTTCCTGAATTTGCTGATTTGTGGGGAGAAGTGTGTAAAAAACATCTTCAGACATTGTGAACTCTGTGCGCAAGAATGATCCTGAAACCAAAACAGAGGTGAAAAGTTAAATTTATAGACTCCATTTGCAATCACTGTTTCTAAGAACAACGTGTACTGTTGAAGAAATCCTGATTTATTTTGATACGTGTAAATATGAAACATGTAAGCCTCATATTTTGTCAAAGGTCTTTTCTTCTCATGGCCTTAAAGCTCATGGTAACCCTCCATTTAATCATCATAGTGCCATTATCATGTGTATTTATTCAGTATGTAGCTTCAGAAGCATCAGTGACTGTCTAACAGTTCATGTAACCTTTGTATAACCACTTAAAACAGAAGTCTTGTGTGTTTTTATATAGTATCAGCAATCAGTCCGACTGCTTGCCTGCTCTGCACGCGTCCCTCTAGAGAAGCCTATGCAATGCCTGACTCTGCTCTTTTGTCCAATGAAACTTTATGCAACTGGTGAAATGACTTGAATCTGCTGAGCACAGCTGGTCCTGCAGAAACACCACCTGTAGCAGAATGTAAGAAGGAAAAGCATTTCAGCACACGTTATGCAAAAAAATAAGTCCACCTGCTCTCAGACAGAGGTACTTTCTGTTGTCAAAGCAACGCACACGGGTAAAGATTGACAAGTGAGAGCTGTTTGTAAAAGGATGAGTTTATTTTGTCAATGTTTGAAACAAAGTAGAAGTGCTTCATATTATTCAACAGAGCTCGTATATAACCAATGTTTTTATATTCTGATAAAATAAAAATAAGTTTAAATTTGTTTGCTTGATGTTTGGGAGCTTTCTTTTTCTGAAACTGAGAAACAACACAAGAAGTGAGTCAAAAAAAAACAGCTTTTCAGATTGATTGATTGATCACATTTAACTCTTTGTCTGCCATTATGTTTTCCAACATGGTGGGCTGAGGGTCGGTCTGGCGGAGCTTATCCATCAATATCAGGCTTGTGAACTAGTGCAGTGACAACCTGACCCCTGTGGGTGGCAGCAGAGCTCTCTTTAGATGAGGGATCAGCAAAGATTATGAGAAGAGACGACAGAGAGACAATGGCAAGGGTTTCTCATGATCCTGAGAAAAGAAGGCGGAGACCATGGAGAGCAGCCAAGGCTGGAGTTTTAGAGACGAGCGCTAAAAAGTAACCAAAGCTCGTTGTCTATGTTTTTGGTCAAGCCAGCCAGTGTTCTTCTGCTGATCACTGAAGAACAGAAAAAGGTTCAAACAAGCTTTTTCATTTATGGATCTTGAGTAGCATTTCTGATTCCTAAAATACTAAAATATAAAACAGTAAGTGGACGCATTGATCTGTCCTCAGTTTTTCATACGCCCGTTTCCAAGTGCTACTACAGTCCTCTTTCTCCACAGATTTCCTCCTCTCTTCTCCTCAGCAGATAAACCCTATACCAGTGTCGGTTTGTGTGAGTGTTCTCTCTAAGTGCTGCTGCTGCTGCCTCCCACGCTGCTCTCACCTCGCCCCCCCAGCCGGGCGCACCGAGCTGTGCTGCAATCTGGAGCTCTCACTCTGCCAAAAACACGGAGCAAAAAATACCAGGACAGCCTCTCCACCACAGAGAGCCCAGTCCTCATCAATCTGCAGCAATCTAACAGACAAATCCTGCCTCATAGCTGAGTTCAAAGCTCCGTGACGTTCTCCATCCACAGATAATCCAGGATTCTCTTTTATACATGGATGTTCCTCTGAAGCTATGGTCACAAAGGAGAGAATAAAGTATAATTTCATTATAAAAACTTCAACATGAGTGTGACGCTGGGATAGAAACATTTAGTCTCATGTTTGATTTTCAAATCCTTCCAGTATCCTCCTTGAGCTGTTCCCCCCTAAAATTTCCATCCAAGGATATTTCACTGGTCCATCTGCCTTATAGTCTGTGGGGTCCCCTTTCATCAGGATCAGGATCAGGATCAGGACAGCCCTGACCTGCAGAGACCTGGACTCCTGAAGACCTCTGGAGTTGTGATGGTGTGAGGTGAATCCTCCATGGATCAGACTTCAGCTTATCCCACAGTTGCTGGATTGGACTGAGATGTGGGACCAGATTATTACCTTGACCTGTCAACCACAACTAACCAAGATCACTAAAAGCATTTTCACTCTGGTTCTGGAATCAGTATTTTTGAGGAACCTGGACCACTATCATTCCAATTTAACCTCTTAACACCTGGCGTCCACATATGTAGACATAAAATTTCTGCCTCTCAGACCCATGAAACTTTATCTTTTAAAACTTTAATCTCTTTGCAAAATTTAGGGACACTTCCCACATCATCTTTTGGTGACATCATAACTCTACACCCATTTCAGTGAGAAAAAAAGTGTAGTTATGGACAATAACACTTATAACTAAAAACTAGTAGCTAACAAATAACACGAAAAAAGTAAACAGGAAAAGCAAATTTATTTTTTATACTTACTAGGTCTTACTGATCCAAAATAGCAAGGAGAAATAAAAAATCCACACAAGGAAAATGCTCGGGTCTGAAGAGGTTAGAATGGTGTAGAATTTGTAGAGATCTTGTTCTATTTTTAGAACAGAGTGTTTTGATCAGTTTATATACAGATACAGGGATTTCTACAACATATGAATACATATAAGTCTGAAAACCTGCATGCATCTGAACATCCAACATTGGTACTTTGTATCCAGGTGGAACAGTTTGATACTGGCTCTTTAACATGTTGACTGATTGGAAAGAAAAGCAGAGTAACAACCTGTTTGTGGTTTGTTAACCCTCAATGTCAAACTGTGGGTGGAGTTCACATTCATCAAACTAACTCAGCACCATGCAGAGTCTCTTAGAGAGACAGGATAGGGGTGTTTTTTTGTTTTTGCTTTTGTTTTTTCTTTTAATAATGCTGTTTTACCCTGAAATTGGTCAGTGTTGAACCAGTTTCCGAATGTTTGTCTGGTCTAGTGCCTGTTTTTAGCAACTTTCCTGAGAGTTGGTCCTCTTCCAGTTTAATTATTAAGTTAAAATATTTTGAGACATATTCAAATATTTAGAATCTCTGGATGTCTTCAGATACCCTGCATGTGTTTTATTGGGATACTTGGGCAGACTTTGTTAATGTGCCATTTTCTCTTCCTCACCACACCTCTAAACCTTTTCTGAGGTCTTCCTGTTGATTTACCCACTTTTAGTTCAGTTGTATGACCTTTAAAAGAGCTTTATGTCACGATACCTTCTACAGCACCTTCCTGTTATATGATCAGAGTATTTTTATATAAGAGAGCAGTGACAGCTGCTGCTCGCCGCCTTCCTACTGAACTTGACTGGTGCAGTCTTAGTTTGTCAAAGTTTGTTCTTTGAATAAAACTTTTTCTGCTGCTGCCCAGAATCTTTTCTTGGACATTTGAAATCTTGGTGAGAAAAAATTAAAAATATCATCAGCAGTGCTTGTGTTCAGAAATGTTCGCCAATACTTGACACAAAATATGCAAACAAAATGAGATCATCAGTTTAATCAATCTATCAATCAAGCTGGTTTGTAAACCAATTAGAATTTTTGAGGCCAAACTTAAAACAGCTCAGCTCAACATCTGTGCTCAGTGTCTCACAAAACTTGGATCATCAGGCTTTAAGAATGTTAAAAACTGAGGTAGAGGGTGAAGTCTGTTCGTCTCTCTTAAGAACAACCTGTTCACTTTTTTGTCCTTGTTTTATTGACCCCTGGGCTTTGTTTCCAGACTGAAATCCAGTTTTTCCAGTTTCTTTTTGGATACTTGAGTCACACCAACACTCTTTCCTTGCAGACAACAACATGCAGGATGTAATAAATCTCCAACAAGTACGATACACGAGGATCAGAATCCGACTGGCGTTGTTCCCTTTCACACACACACACGGGCAACAGAGTGTGTTTAACAGCTCTGGCTGCTTTAAGGCTGTGTGTGAAATCAAAACTGTGAGGGAAGCAGCTGGGTGTCGCTGATTTGAAAGTAAAATGAGGAGTTGGAGAAATAAGGTCGACTGCCGAGTACAGAAACACAGATCACATGAAAAGACAAGGATTATTTTACCTCATTATGTTCCTGAACAGGTTTTTTTTCTTGTGCTGCTCAATGTAAACAAGTGAAAACAGACTAAAACACAATAACGGGACAGTTACATGATCTTCACCGTGTGGTTGGTCTGAGGCTACAAACAGCAGAGTTTCATCCTGATCTCTGATCCAAACTAGAGCAGACCCACTGAAGCTGCTCTGTGTGTGTGCACTCAACTGTTGGCTTCCCCTTAACTACATGTGGTGTGTGTGTGTGTGTGTGTGTGTGTGTGTGTGTGTGTGTGTGTGTGTGTGTGTGTGTGTGTGTGTGTGTGTGTGTGTGTGTGTGTGTGAGTGCAATCCTGGCTTCCGTCTCTATTCATTCGCCCAACAGATGGACAGCAGGCTGGACAAGGAGTTTGTGTGTGTGATGTGTGTGTGACAGCGCGTGCTGTGTGTGTGTTTTTCATGATGAGAAGGAAGTGTGTCTGTGTGAACACAAATTTTTTTCTCCCTGTGGCTGTTATGTTATGATTTTCCTGTTTGTGAGGACTCGTTTGTTTAATTTATGCAGTGAAGAATTATTTTGATCCCTGCTAAAGACCAAACAGGACTTAAACGAGCAGACGTCATGTTATCAGTCTGTTCACATTTCAAACCTTTATTTTGGTTAAATGGTCCTGTACATAACTTTTTTCAGCTATACTTATTGCATCAATCTTCTCACTGTTATTTTGTTTGCACCATACGCTGCCTGTTTGCTGCTGTAACTCTGTAAATGTCCCTGCTTTTGAATGAACCAAAGGCCTACCTCGATACCGTAAATTCTGCATGCAACAGATAATAATAATAACATTTCTTATAGAGCACCTTTAAAAACAACAGTTCACAAAGTGCTTTACAGCAGGGATCCACAGCAAAATCAACAATCAAATAGTGAATCAAAAATAACGAACAACATTGAAATGAACAATATGAATTAATAATCATACAGACCAAACAGAAGCAGAAGAGAAGAGAACCCAGGCAGTGCAAGACCCTATGATGAGACCATAAGGACCAAAGGTGAGAAGGAGTAAAAAAGCAAACAGGAACAATAGACAGGATTAAAAACAACATACATGAAATATAACGGTTAATAAATAAGGTAATAGAGAGGATAAAACAGCCTAAAATTAGAATGGAAATGATAACTGGAGCGCTCAACTCATTTAAAACAAATAAATAAATAAATAGATTTTAAAAAAAACCCATAAAGAATTAAAACAAACTTATAAGTGAATGAATAAATAGGATCTGCACTATAAGAGGGCAGGAAAAATACAAAAGAGGACAACAAAGAGGTGAAAAGATAGCAGTGGTGATAAGAATAAGATGAAATCTTTTGCATGTCTACTGCACACTGTGTGGTGATGACTCTCAAAGACAGTCAGGAGGACACTGGTTGGTCCCTGGTTTGCACAGAAAACCTTCACGCAATCATGCAATAACATCCTGTGATCAGTTAGGAAAACACAACATCCACTGAGTTACTGAGTGGCTGGAACTTACTTATGTTATACTTACACTTATCCACTTCCTTTAGCCTATGATAAGAGCTTTTACATTTGTCCTCGAACGTTTAAATATCTCTGCAGAAACTGTCATTGATATATGAACTCTCTATAAAGGAACATTGCTGATAATAGCATCCTGAGCTTTCTTGCATCATCAGGAAATATCTGCTCTAAAACATCCTGAGCTTGGCAGTGAAAGTTGATGAAACTGAAAAAAAAAATTCAATTGAATCCATCTTCATGAATAAATGATGATGCATCATACATGAAGCATGTGGCTCATAGGTTCATGATTTATGGATCTGACACAAACACAGGTTTCATCTTCATCTTTGACTGGAGCTGTTTCCTCCTGTCTTTGAGTGTTTGAGTCTTAGTCACCTGCTGTTGTGCTTCAATGCTTCTTCAATGCTTCTTCAATCTTCAATGGTTTTCAGATCAAGGAGTCTCTGTTGAAGACCTCAGGTTTAGAGGTCCCAGGATGGGTGAATGAGACTCTAAAGTGCTTTGAGTGGTCAGAAAGAAAAAAGTGTTTAACTTTACCATTTATCATGATGTAAGACTTAGAATGCTGTGTCTGACTGATCTGGATTGGGTTTGTGCAATTGGGCAACTTCAAGCTGGTGCATTGGCAGAGAAGATTTGGCATATTATTATTGGCAGCAACTAACACACAGCTCTAATCATCCCACAGATCTGTGTTTCTTACAAACACAAATTCCCTTACTTTTTGCATTCAGATATAAATATTTTCCATCCTTCATTCAGCCTCTTTTGGTCACTTCAGGTCAAAGTACAACATTTGAACCTGATCAGGGCAGCTAAAGAGGGTTTTTCATGTGGACCATGTGGTGTTTTTATATATGATAATACAGAGGTAGTGTTCTGTATGGCATATATAATGTTTGCCTGGATTCAGACTGGGATATGGTTAAATATAGCTGACCGTAACGTGTGTCAGCAGCTCATTGGCTCAGCGCCCTGCAGGAAGTGTGTCTGTCCTTCTGACTAAATGAAGAGAAAGAGCTTTTTCCTGATGGAGAGAAGATGCTCTGAGGACTGACACCTGTAGGTTTAAAAAAACCCGGCATCAACGCCCACAGACTGAAGCCTGACTCACAGCCTGCTCTGTTTGCTCACTGTATGTATTTCATAGAGCACACAGATATAAGCATCAGCACAGCCTGGTAGAGAGAGAGAGAGCGAGCACATATCACACAGATCAATTAGGAATCATCCGCCCACGGATTGATCTGAAACCATGATGAGAGGAATAATTAAGTTATGGCTCCCTCCCTGTTTATGTCCTCACTGCCAGCTCCATCCATGCCAAATGTTCTGCAAGAAACGACATCATGTTCCTGACAAACTGCAGAGATGTTAAACTTTTCTCTCAGCACCAGATGAATGTGAAACCTTGATGGTTTATTCAGAATTGTGACTCAAAAGTGAGTCAGTTACTATAAATAATACATGCAGACACTCATCAGGAAAGTTTCCACAAAACCCTGAAAACTTTGATCCTGGAATAAGAGGAATCAGGTTCTACATATCAGCCTGTGTGGGCTCAAATAAGAGAGATACTCACTCAGTAACCAGAGCACTTATATAAACTGAACCAGCCCAAACCTCCAGAGATAACCGGCCCAAGTGTTTGATTTGGACCAAACACTTTATAAGAGAGCTGGAGGGGAAAAGTCTGCCTAAACTGAGGACAGCGATCACACCAGACAAAGACTGAGCTTCACAGTCTTTGATGTTGGTTTGTTAGAAATGAGGCACAACAGGTCTCCAAAAAAAAAAAAAAAAAAATTCAGGTTGAATAGCTTCAAATAAAGTAAAAACTATTAGAAGAGAAAATGGAACGATTATGCTTTGAATGATCTTAATCCACGATTAATGCTCCATGACTGTGTGATAAATTCTCTCAAACCTGTTACTTCAGCATCAAGCAGGAACAGACAGTGGTGGAAATCGTACTGAAAATCTGTACTCAAGTACAAGTACTGTTACATTGCTAAAATATTACTCAATCACAAGTAAAAGTACTGGTGTTAGAAAAATACTCAAGAAAAGTACAGAGTATTCGTCAAAAACTACTCGGATTATTAGTTACATTTCACTAGTGATGTCACTGTCACCTCTCCAGATAGGGCTCTAAATTTTGTGTTTTGCTTTACCAATAGTTAAAACGCTAACAATCAATAATCATTAATAACTGATAAGATAGAAAACAAGTGTTTTTCACTCAGTTTCATTAGCTGTTTTTTTGTCTTTCTATTTCTCATTTTAAGTTTTTATTTCCTTATTCAGCAAAGATCTCAGGCAGACAAAAAACAATATTAGATGAGGTGCAGCTGCTGCCACGACTATTGATAGAATATCCATGAATACATTTTTAACTTGTTAAATTCTTTACACAAAATCAATTAATGATCGATCATTAACATCCATTAACATTTTTTTCTTTTTTTTTTCTTTTTTTAGCATATGTCCTGGTTTTCATTGACTTGTTTGCTATCCAATCACCTTACTGGATACAAAAATGCAGATAAAAGGACTAGATGTTAATGAAAACTGTACTCAGTACTCAACTATGATTTTAAAAGTAACTAAGCAGATTATATGGCATAATGATTACTTAAGTACAAGTAAAAGTACAGACTTGAAAATCTACCCATAAAAGTTAAAGTACCCCAAAAAACTACTTAGTTACATTAATCTGAGTATTTGTAATTACCTACTTCCACCCCTGGGAACAGAGGTGTTATGTATCTGATCGGAGACACAGCCAGGACAAAACAGAGCTGAGCAGGTGTCTTCTCTGATCAGATCAGATCAGGTGCTGTGACATAGTAGTGACGGATCTGATGTGATTTGTCCGCAAGGGTCACGACATGCAGATCGACATGCAGGATCAGACCACTGAGACAAGATGTTGACACAGGACAACAAACTACAGATACAAGGAAACTGATTCTATTCAGTTTCTAACATTTCTCAGAGATTCAGTTCCCTGTAGAGTTCAAACATCCCTCTGCTCATTGAATTGATGCATCATTCTAACAAACTCTGGACCAATGGATACAAAGATAGTCAAACTGGTTCCTCCAGACCTCAGGGCTTTGCTCGCCAAACTCAGTCACCCTCCCTAAAAGGCTCACAGATGTTTATTTTCAGTTCGAATCACACAATCTGAATCTAAACTTCCTGTTGGAGAGCTGATTGGCTCATGCTAAATGTTTACCATCATGTGGCTACTTCCTCTTCCTTGTTTTTGTTTAGCAGCTAGCTTCCTCAAACCTCAGAAACCTAATGAGACTGGAGCCACGTTCAGGCCATTTTATCATCTGTAACGTTCTTCACATTCTTTGCCAGCTGGTACAGCGGCAGATTCACACCAGCAGGGTCAACACAACTGTGAGATTACTAACTGTATGAAAGACTGAGCTGCATTATAATCCCCATCAGAGCGAGAGAAGCGAGCGCTGCAGTGGACGAAGCTGCAGATCCATTTTTAGCAGGATGAAGGGATGAGTTATGTTGTGTACTGATTGTGTGACACTAATCAGAAGGAGGACATTGTTGTGGTGGAAGTATTGTTGTGTGATTTGATTATTTGTTGAGAACAGCAGGCAGCAGTAAAATGTGCCAGATGGCTTTTAAACAGATTACTCCTGACGGTATCGGCCGGGGCGCCGCCGATTTTAGCTCACCAAAGATTAGGATCGACTGGACGGTTGTTCGAGTGTCTTTCGCCCCCAAAACATGATGTTTCTGTCAGTGGGAGGATGATCACTTTGAAATGGTTATGTAACATCTGCCTCTGCTTGGTAATGTGTGGGCTGGAGAGCGTTGACTCTGCTTCTGTTTAAGGGAGAGCATGGGAGAGAGTGAAAACCACCTCCTGACTCTTAGAGAGGCCTAATGTGGGTCAGAATGCAAATATGCTCCTCTCACAGACTCTCTCCCATGTGTTTTTATTTATACATGCTCTCTGTTGGTGTGGTGGCGGGTTGGGTACCACAGGTGGGTTAAATACTGAATACTTAGTCATGAAAACACTGCAAAACAAAGTCAGTCACAACATAAATCCAACCTTGATACTGTTCCTAAAATGTTTTGCTGTGAGCTGCATGTGTGAACGAAGACATCCAAACCTCTGAGTCCAGACCTCGGACCAACTGTCCCCCTTATGAAGCTGGATTGAAATCATTCTCATGCTCCGTCATTTCGAGATGTCAAGGCTGTAACTGCTAGTAGATAACAAAATTGTGTTATTTAAATATCAGTGAACATTCCTGAATGCACAAACTTAAACCAGCCTGCACACATAAAGGTTGATTGACTAATTGATTGTTTGATGCAAAGAGTGAGACATGGATTTCTACATGTAACTTATTCAGACATGCAGGCTGAATAACAGCTCATTCAAAATCTCAGAAAACAATGGAAAGCACAAAAACATAGAGATAATTTGGCAACTTGTGGATAGTTTATAGTGACTTTCAAATCAGAAGACTCAACCAGTGAGACCTATTTTTTTTTCCAGAGGTCCCATTTTGTTCCCCATCAGTGGAAACACTGTGCATATTCTGTCTGGCTTCATCTCATTTACCACTAGATAATCAATGACAATGACAATATCTTTGCCGACTTTTCCTAGCCCAACACATAACCTATTCTGTCAGCATATCAGTATCATATGTATCATTGCAAAACCTCTTCTTGCAACCTATTTTATTTTAGACGCTGAAGTCTTGCGAGCTGATATCATCGTGGGGTCAAATAAGGTTTGCATTGCATCTGAACGCTGTCTCCTTTTCTGGGCACTTATCCTCTGTCTTTTCTTCAGCATTTTCACTGTCAACGGTTTCGTCCATCTTCATTTTTGCTTCTCAAAATTGTCAGTCCATAAATAGGTATCAACTCTGCTGCGTTGGTACACTCCAGACACCTGTGGCACCTCCTTTCCTTTCATCAATGGCATGGTCACAATCAGATGGACGTATTGGCCACAATATGCAGATGGAAGGTTTGAGTATTACTTATAATTGTGGGTGTACTCAGTGTCGACTTGTGATTTTGAAATGGGGGAAATAGAATACATGGTGCAAATTGTACTTAAGTATAAGTACAATTACACCATTGTAAAAATACTCATAAAAGCACAAGGACCAAAAAAATCTTCTAGTAACATGAGTATTTGTAATTCGTAACTTCCACCCCTGCCAACCAGTGCAGGAAATAGATCCATCAGATTTGAGTCTGAAGCCTGTGTCAACCATGTTGGAGCCTGGATGTCATCCAACATCCTGCTTCTCAAGAAGGACAACAGAAAACTTAAGTTTAGACTAATGTTTAAACTATGCAAAGACCGAAAATGTTCTGTTTGATGTTAATTCAACAGGGAACTACCACAATCACCTATCCACTGCTACACACAACAAGCTGCTGAATGTGAGGGGCCTTTTGCTTTGTGTGACTGTTTTTGAAACAGAAACAGAAACTGCGCATCCCACTATAACCTGTGATGCAGCCATGAGTGTGTGTGTGCGTGTGTGTGTGTGTGTGTGTGTGTGTATAAACAGACTTCACTGATATGACCCTCATTTCCGTGTGGTGACAGTGTGCAGAGAGCGGACACAGCTTTGGTCCCAGCTTAATGACTGCAGAACAGGAAGAGACACTTTGCAATTACTCAGCTGCACAAACTCATGTCCAAACTCTGTCTCTGCATAAAAATAATGACCACATTTCACATAACCCTATTCGTGTGTGCTCAGCCCCTGTTGTAGCAGCAGAAACAGAGTTATTTCTGATCTAAAAATCAAGACACCTTTCAAAACATTTTCAAGCTCTTGAATATTCACCTTATACCTCCTTTATCAATTTCGTGTTAGATGATTCTTGACACAACTTTTTCTAACTACCTCATGTTAAAACCTATTTTTGGCTGTAAATAGTGCAAAGACAAAATATGAAATGATGAAACTGAAAGATGTTTGGTTCTATGAAATCTAGATGTAGTCGCTCATTTTAATGTGAATACCAGCTTCAGGTCTAACAAAAGTTTGTACAGGGACAAAGAAAAGTCATGTAAGACTAAGAAAGAGCTGGGGGAACATTTCCAAATTAACCGTATCAACGATCGACAGTTATACAGTTTAAGAAAATTGTGTTCCCCAAATGAGGCACAAGAGAATTTCAGCATCTACAGAACATCAGAACATTATTTAGTAGATATCGCTAAATATATTAGAACCACATGACTCTGTAGTGGAAATCAATGCATTAATAAAAACACACATGACTGTAGTGGAAATCAATGCATTAATAAAAACACAAACATGACTCTGTAGTGGAAATCAATGCATTAATAAAAACACACATGACTGTAGTGGAAATCAATGCATAAATAAAAACACACGTAACTCTGTAGAGGAAATCAATGCATTGATATATACAGACATGACTCTAATGTGGAAATCACTGCGTTAACGAAAATGCACATGACCTGTGGTAGAACTCAGAGCATTAACAGAAACAGATCTGACACACCTGTGAAGGCTCCATTAATGCTGAATGACATGTACAAGTTGATGTTCAAAATGTGCTACAATCAAGAGGTCTTCAACAGGGGCCCTGTGGAGGTACAGAAGGAGGGCCGTGACATTATTCGTGGCAATTTTTTTCTTTTTCAAAAAGACAAAGGAGACCCTGAACTGTAGAGCAGCTGAAATCCTTGATCTGCTGATGAGAATAAGTGATGGAGGACCGGGTCCATGGAGCAAGCTCATGCCTCACTATAAATAATAAATGATTGTTGCATAACCTGCTGAAAGCCACCATCCCTGCAGTGAAAAAGCATTATGGAATTAAACTACAGGAACCCTTTCACAATAAAATTCAACACTGCTTTACATAATGGGCCGTGGTGTGTAATGTGAATTCAGAAGTACAGTTTTCACAGCTCATCACAGGCTGGATAAGGGTCTGGAGAGATTTTGAGTGATGGTCAAGGAAACACATTTGACTGAAGTTGTATTATTCGGACCATCTGCAACAGCATAGAGATTTTTTATCAGGGGAAATGTGCAAATTCAAAATCACATTCAACTCTCAAAGGGACGTCAGGGATGGGCTGGATGAGGAGCTCGGTGCTGCAAGGATGGTGCTTTCAAAGACGGTCCCAGCTGCCCTGCAGGTCCAGCAGCTCCAGAGTCTGAGCTCAGAGAAGGACACCATGTGAAATATCAGAGACCGCACAGTTAAGACAACCCACGGCCATGTGCAACATCTGAATTTCCAATGTGAAGTGAGTCATGTGTTCATGTGTTCATCTGCTGTGTACTCACAGTCTGTTTACATCTTCATAACCTGTTTTTGTTTTCTGCTGCTGTCTGAACCCTGCAGAGTGGGTAATAATCCCCACTAAGAGATAAAAACAGGATTATTTTAAGATGAATATTGGGATTTGAGTAATTTATGTTTTTCTTTTCTCTCTTTCTTTTCTAAATGTACAGACATCTGTGAAGCCATCTGACAAGCTTTTTGTTTCATTTGAAGTTTTTTTGTAATGCCCAGATCAATGTGATTAAATTCCCTAATAGAGATGAAAGCAGTGCTATTTCAGGCTCATACTGATCATGTTAACAGCTCAGTGTTATTGGAGATATGAGGAAATGATGATGAAACTCTGGAAACATTTAGTCTGAAGGTCCATGAAATAAAAACTGTAAAATGAATCTTTTTTCTTCATCAATGTGTTTTACCTGTTTCTGGTCTCTGTTGTTGACATGGGTTGTTTGAATGTGTGTGTATGAGTGTATGAGTGTGTGTGTAAGAGAGAGAGAGAGGGAGAGAGGAAGAGAGAGAGTGGGCGGAGCCTGGATCAGCTCCATCCCACCTCGGAAATACCCACCAGGTGCTGCAGCTCTTTCCTCCCGCTCTGCGCTCATCTCTCCGGGCTTTCCTCCTCTCGGAGCTCCATCTTTCACTCCGCTGTCTAAGCGTTGAGTCCTGGAGTTATCTCCGGAGATGTCCGGCCGGTGACTGACCCCGTCCCGCTACTTCTCTCCGTCTGTCCCCGGCTTGCATGGCTCTCCTCCGTCTGCTGGTCGGACAATAGCCAGCCCGCCTGCCCGCTGCAGCAGAGCCGCTTCTCCTCCTCCTCCAGCCGGGGGGAGCTCTCCGTGATCCTGCCCGGGACTCTTGCGCCTTTCGCTGCTCCAGATGGCCGGACACGAGTGGGAAGACTGGTTCGAGAGGGAGGAATTTATCGGGCAGATCAGCGACATGCGGGTGCAGAACCTGCAAGGTAAGAGCATCCCGGGCTCAGCTTTTCTCTGCTGTTTGACAACACTGTGGTGCTGTGCGGTGTGTGGCCTGGCCACGCATGCACAACCTCCTCTCAAACTGTGTGAGTGTGTGTGTATGTGTGTGTGAGGGCTGAGAGTGAGCTCCTGCAGCTTTTACGCTCTGATTCAGGAACTTTGGAGCGGGTTCCTCTGCAGCTACGCGTTCAAAACTTTCCACTCGGAGCTCAGATGGATCTGTGTTCACTTCACAGCGACATCACAGCTCATTCTCACGTGAGAGAGGCAGTTTTAGAGTCATTTTACTCTTCAAACCCTGTATAGGGGCTTTGATGTCTGTGTGCTGCTCTGTGCGTAAAACCAAAGTGTAAACAGAGTTTGTACTCTTAAAGGCTCCCTGTGCTGTGAAAAACTACCTGTTCTCTTCAGTTGACTCCAAATGTGGAGGCTCTGCTCCGAGCTGAGGACAAAGGTTGTGCTTCCTTTCATTCATCAGATGATTTATACAAATAAAGGTGCATGATGTGCAGTGATCATCTTGCAAAAGGTGGACAAAGGAGTGAGGAGTTCAGAGATTTTCTTAAGATTTCAGAGGATTCAAAACACAGAGAGGCAGAAAACAAAAAAAAACAACACTTCTAAAAATGAAGAGTGACCTCAGTGAGAGATGACTAACATGATCATCAATCATTCAATGGATCATCATCATCATCATCATCTGTGCTGAAGGGATACAAGAATTCACAAGAATCCACACGATGTCAGTGACATTTCTGGAACTGATGAAAAGACACAATCTGAAGAAAGCTGCATCATTTGTTACATGGATGTTTTCCTTTTAGAGCAATCTTTACAGTCCAGGTATCTACAGGAGGGACATGACTCTGCTTTACAAACCTGTCTGAGCACACACACACACACACACAATAAAGCAGAGGTGCAGAAATAAGGCGTGCAAAGACTGATAAATAAATGTTAGATTGCTGTGAAACCAGAGAGCTCATATCAACTCAGGGACTTGAGGATGCTCTGCTCTGTTCTGTTCTGTATGATGTTAGAGCTGAGGATCTTTCAGAGCCTCTCCCACTTTTTCTTTCTTTTTCCATTAATGACTGCACTGCCTTCCCTTGGGTAGATTTTTATTTGAAGCATCATATTAAAACATGGATTCGGCCAGATATCTCAAAGCTTGCTGCATGTGTGAGCGGCTGAGTATTTCATCCTGACCTCATCCAAAATGTTCTTTCAGCCCCTGAGTGAAATGTCTGCAAGCAGTTGGTTGAAAATTAAGAATCTCTTGATATGTGCGTCTCTGCGTACTTTCCTGCTTTTTCATCCCCCTCCAGCCTCTCTGACTTCTGCATTACTAATGAAGCCACACTCCTGATTCAGTTCTCTTGTGTTTTCAAAGCTCGTCTTGGCACTCCCTGCAGCCCGTCGAGCCGACACGTGATGTTTAGTTTCGTGCAGAATTAGCATTGTTTTGCAGTCTGGAATGAATGTGTGAGTTTGTAAGTTTGAGAGTTGAGGAGCTGAAGATTGAGTCAGTGATGATGAGTGAATGTCTCCTCACTAACAGCCCACACTGCTGCATCACTCGCTCCCCGCTCTGCTGCTTCTGCTGCTGCTGCTGCTGCTGCTGCTGTGGGTGTACAAATTGTTCTCTGCCTCTTCAGTGGATTTATTCCTGTAAGACTGTGGGAGCAAACAGACAAAAAAACAAGCAGAAACCCTACGTTAACTGTTCGAATCTCTCAGAATCAAGTTTCCACTGCAGTTATTCCTTTTCATTTTAGTGTGTGTGAGAACGTACTCTGAGCTTTAGGTACACTTTTTCACTCTGCTGTGAACACCTCGTGCCATTGTGAAGGATTCTCCTCAGGTGTTATCACTTAGCTGAAGTTTTGAATGTTTTCCATTGAAGGCAGAGTCCTCTAGATTGAAATCTAAAACAGAAACTCAGGTTATTTGAGAACTCATTGGTTTATTTTCAGATATTTTACATGCACTTGGAATAAAGACAACAGAGTGGGTTAAATTAAAAGCTTTTTATTGTTGAGCACTTCACAGTCAGACACAGGTCAGCGTTTCAGTGATATTAAACTCGTCTGAGATGCCCGACTTTAAGTCGAGTGAGTCCTGTGGGAATATTTCATATGCTGTAAGTGTTGCCTTTGTGCCAAACGCAGCTTTGGAAAGATTAGAGGAGCAGACTAAACAATTGCTCTTTAAAGTGGAAGTAATTGATTTAATGAGCCGTGGTGAGAATGAAAGCTTTGTTCAGCTCAGTCTGGATCAACCCAAACACTGCAACAGGCAACAACATCTAAGCATGCAGTGGAAGCGTCACTGTGCGTTATGTGTGGGCCGAAAATACGAGAAAACTAGAGAAAGAGAGGCTGAGGTGGATTGTGAAAGAAAGAAAATAGACTTCACTCAAACTTTCATCAGAAATGCTGTAGCTCCTGAAGTTTCAGATGAAGTTCAGAACAGGAATTGAGTTTCTTGAAGTCACCTCGGGTTTGACTTTGGTGAGCCATGTTTATATATGCGTGTCTTACAGTTTTCATCCTTGCATGACTGGTTCTACGGGACGATATAATTTTCTGTCAAATTTGTGTATATAACTGTGCATGGTGAGTACTTCACTGAAGCTTGATTTGAAGGAAATTGTAAATCGGATTGAAATCGCAACATCTACTAGAAAAATCACAATTAGATATTCTTCAAAAATTGTTCAGCCCTAGTTAACAGTCTACATGTCAGAGGCATCGTGTCAATCTGAAACAATTTCTGTCAATAAAGGGACAGAAAGCGGAGCAGCTCTGAGCAGAAACTTAGGCCCGCAAGACAAAAAACCATGGGTAGCAGAATTTAAATGATTCTTGAAGTCTGATGACAGAATGTGTGTCCATAATTCAGTGGTTTCTGAAAGCAGAAAGAAGCATAAATTAATATTCAAATTATACTTTTTTTTCAGAATTTAACCAAAGGAAACAGTTTTCAAAGAAAACATGAGAATAAAAGCTTAGTCGATGAAATTCCTGTGTCTTTTCAGGACAGTTAAAACATGACGCTAACATCACTTGTGATACATTCAGGTACCATTGGAAGCTGGATAATCTGCTGATTGAGCTAGTTTTTCAGTTTTTGGATTGGATAAATAGTTAGTAAATGCCAGCCGTTAAAAAAAAATGTTGGGTCTACTTTTTTGCTCCTGCTGGTGGGTTTAGGATTCAGAGTGTTAAACATCACAATCAAACAGAGAGGTGTAGAGTCAGAGAAGCAGCTGAATGTCTGTATAAAGTAAGCTCTACCTACATCACACCCTCCAGACTATATCAAACCACCTGAACTAAATTTTCTTACCTGACATAAATTCAACACAAACTCTTTATCTCCACCTTCTCAGGGCAGGTCAGGTGCTCAGCCTCACCTGTGACTGTGCAGGTTGGTTTTATAGGTCTCTGTAATATGAGTTGGGAACATGATCAGCTGTGGATGAAGATGAAGTGCCCCCCCCATGTGCTTAAAACAACACAGGAGGTGATTTCAGCGATCCGTGTCTTATTACTCTTGGTGAGCAACAGTTGCCCTGGAAACACAACTTTGAGTGGTCACATAGAGCTGCAAGGAAAACACAGAGCAGAGGAAACATTTCACTTCACGTCACAGATATCTGTGGAGTCATATAGACTCTACGGGTTTGTTTACGGGTTTGTCTTTGAGCTCATTCTGAGTCATCATTGTGACTTCATGTTCCTGTTCACACCTGAGGACTCTACTGTGCTCAGGACATTCTCCCCCTTGACACCGGGGTTTAATAATTCTTTGGTTTTATTTGTGGTGTTTTTAAACTCCAAACCCTGGTCTTTTTGCTTTTCTCTTAACCTGTTTCCGCCCCAGACCAAAGCCAAACTCAGACTGCTTCTCAAAGGGGAAAATGAGATATTTTATAAGGTAGTATATCACTACTGCTATCTCTCCTCTTCAGATCTGCTTTCCTGCAGTTTATTGTTTTCAGTGCTATCTCATTGTTTTGTTGTAGATTCTGCCTGCTGATAAGTCCACAGCACAACTACACAAACATTTCAGCATAAACAACAGTGTCCTGAACTTGACCCCCAGTATCTGATCAAAGCCTCTCTGGGCATTTTTTAACTGATGAGTGATTTACATTTTAGCTGAAGATCCATCTGGTAAACTGTCATTGATCATAAAGTGCTGCTGAAAACCAATGTGTGAGTGTAACTTAGTGATCTGAGTTCAACTTGGTGAGAAAACAACGTTTGGTACATTGATGTGGAACAGCAGCCACACTCAGTTTTATTACAGAAGGCATGAGCACAACCAGACACATTACAGCAATAACATCTGCTTTACAACAGCCTTTGGTGCCTCTCAAGAGATGTTGTCAACTCATACTAATAAGTGAAAACAGTCCAACAGCCACACGTGAATACATGTGTGATTGTTCTTCAGGTGCTGCAAATTTAGATACAGCTTTCAAATTCTCAACATGCAGCGTGGTTAACTAACAGTTCGACTGTATTAAACTGGGAAGCTGCTCTTTTGAGCCAAAATACCACCTAAAAGTCAGGTGGATCCCTAATTAGAACTCTTAGCATTCCCTCAAGGCTTATTGAAGCCTTGAAGACCAACAAACAAGGCTGAACGTCACACCATTCCCACTGATATCATATCTGATCAATGTTGGCATTGGCCAATACTCAAGGCTGCAATATGGCCATCATATCAGAACTAAAAAGGTTGTCTCTGGACATCCCTAGTGATTAGTTTAAGGACAGACGCAGGTCACATGTTTCTGCTGAGCCTCACGGCATACTGGATTTATTCCTTTACTTTCCAGTTCAGGATGATCCAGGTCAGTTAAACTTGTAATCTAGTTTGTGGTGAAATTACCATCTCAATGAAAGGAATGTTAAATGTCCAATAACTACACTGGCTCCATCATCGTGAATCATACACCATCTGGTAAGAGTTCAGAGCAGACTCAGACTGAAACCTGCTGTATTACATGCACAGGACTCAAGGGGACCTGATTTGAAGGTTTATTTTGAACATAATAAAAGAAAAAAAATAGAACAAAAACAAACACTGTAAGGCACGCTGAGAAAGGAGTGAAAAGTTGATTGGGGGGCATCAAAATACATAATTTAACAGCAAAATTAGTCGGGCTGAGTAATTATTTTTCATTATTCAACGTTGTTAAAAAACAAACCCGAAGACGTGTGCAGCTCCACTCTCTCACATCTAGTGATCTGTTAACTCTGCAGCTTTTCAGTGCTGTGAGGATCAGGGCTCAAACTGCTGATGAGGGCACTTTCCAGCCTGCACTCTTCTTAGTACCGTGTTGTTCCTCAGGCTTCATTGGACTGCACAGAGTTAATATGAGCTGAAAGTGTGTGTCCAGCCCTGAAGACTGCAGCAGGCCTGAGCTCTCTCTGCAGGACTCTGTCCTCTAATGAGAGGCTGCAGATTCTCTCTGCATGTTAGACTCCAACTCACCCCGGAGCGCTGACGCCCACTTCCCCCCAGCGACTCCAAACCATGCAGGAGTTTCATTGCCCCAGTCCTGATCCTCTGTGACACTCAGAGATGAGCCCGAGCAGTCTGTGACTCTGTGCATGAAGGCTGGAGGAGCGGCGAGCAGCGAACGCTTTAAAAACAACGGCCCGAGGCTGTTACATAACACACGATGAGACGAGAGCAGCTCCCTCTGCGTTACAGCGCTGAGTCCCTGAGAGCAAGATTCCTCCATCACACTGCCCACACATCTCACACACACACACATACAAAAACACACACACTCTGCCTCCCACCTCATGCAGGTTTCTCTCAGTGTCAGGTCTGTTTTGCAGGTTTTATTCGTATAAAAGCTCATAAAAAGCCTCAGTTTCTTCTGCTGTTATTATTGAAGTAACTAACTGACTTTAAATCCTCAAGATCCGTTTGTCTCAGCTTAATATGTGTTCACATTCAGAGTCTTGTGTTTCCCTCTGTTGAAATCATGATGATATTTGCATATGAAAGCAAACAATAAATCCAGACTCCTCATAGTTGGGAGTTTAATTGAAGCCCAGAATAGATGGGGATAAACATGAAACCTCAGAGGTCTGGACTGTGTTTGGGTCGTCTCCAGGTTACGCTTTGTTTGAGCAGTAAGGTAAGGTTTGTCTGGAGGTTAGGAAACACTGAGCTGAGTTACACAAAGTTTCTATTTAAAGACTTTTCTGAGCAGAAACCTCTGAAAACAGTGACAGGTGTTCATGTGTGATAGCAGCACAGATCACGGTGTACCGGCCTCATCCTGACCCTGAGCTTTAAAAGCCATCACAGTGTAAATCATGGGAAGTGCTTATTCAGGGTTTTCCTGCTCCCATCTGTCTGCCGTCTCCTTCATTCATGCCACCTGTCATAGTTTCTGTTGCTTTAGAAAAGACTGCATTTATGAACACTAAAGAAAGTCATCTCTAGTGTCCCAACCCTAACCCTAACACAGGCACAGTAGACCTTTAACTATGTAATGTTTCATATTATTCTGGATCCTACATGTGGCACTGCAGTTTTGAGGAGGTAGCTGAAAAGTTTGGGAGCCTTTGCTCTCTAAGACTGAACTTGATATTAAATGTATCACCCTCAATGCAACATGGTGTTCAACAGGTGAAAGCTGAACCATGAGGTGAGCGACTCTTTGGCACAGTTGGACACATTCAGGTTCATGTAACTCAGTGCTTCCTGCTACACATCTATGGACGAAGATCGCTGTCAAAAAGACGTATGCATAATCAATTATTTGTATTTGTAATTTTTACAATTTCTCTGTCAAAAAAGTTGTTTTACACAAAATCTTTCTGTCATATACACGAGTCTGTGAACTTGGGTACGAGTTAGGATTGTTTTTATATGAGTGTGAGTTTAAAATCTGCGAGTGCCAATGTTTATGAATACGACTCATGTTTCTACGACTGCCTCTGAACACGAATCCAAGTTTATGGGTACGACTTGGAAAGTGCTGGAATGACGTCACTGCTCAGGAAGAGCAATCGATCCGCGATGCCTCCACCTCACATCAACCACTTTTTTTTTCTATTCCTGTTTCAGATTTATCCTCATGTGACTGTTTTCAGCTCTGTATTTTCACGATCATTAAACTCTGTTATGGATCAAGTAGTGACTCTCCTCCATCCTTGCCTCTGTGGCATGCACATGCACGGTTGGAGGCATCAAGGATCGATTGCTCTTCCTGAGCAGTGACGTCATTCCAGCACTTTATCGAGACGTACCCATAAACTTGGATTTCTGTTCATTCATAAACATTGGCACTCGCTGGTTTTAAACTCACACTCGTATAACAACAATCCTAACTCGAACCCAAGTTCCCAGACTCGTGTATATGACAGAAGGATTTTGTGTGAAACAGCTTATTTGACTGAGAAATGATTAAAATTACAAATACGAATCATTAATTATGCAAACGTCTTTTTGACAGCGATCTTACTCCATACACATCAGCTCCAAGTCTCTGTGAGGACGTTGGGCATAGTTCAGAGCAACATCTGTGGCTGAGATCAGTAATATTTCTCCAGGATAAAGACTTCCTTAAAGCCCAAGTTAACCCAGAGAGGAAGAGGCGAGAAACAGTTTCCACAGCAGTGAAAAACTGTTGTAACACGTCGAGCATGGATTCATTCACAGCAGCCAGCGAGTCGTTCATCTCCATTAGAAGCTGGAGCATGTGAAGGATTCCCTATAAAACACTTTACTGAATAGAACCTGCAGCCTCCCAGGCCGAGTCCAGACAGGCCAAACAAAGACCCCCCTCCCTCCCCCCCTGCTCTCCTCCTCTGAGCCATGTTGACTCTCCTCTGTCTGATCCAGACTGTCTGCAAACAGCAGTGACAGCCCGGCTCTGTTGCTCTCACCGGGCACATTGTGGCGTTCTTGAACATGTGCCCGGTCCCTCCACCTCCAGGAGCCTTCACAAACTGCTCTGTAATTTTCTGGAGGTTAAAGGGGGAGGAGTCCACAACAAAAGCCCCATTTCTACTCTTCATCCCCTCATCCTCTTTGAATATCCTCTTTGAGTTTTGTTTCCTGCAGGGAGGCTTTTACAAACTCTTTCATATGTTTGTTGATTCTCAATAAAAAGAAGCTTTATCTGCACGCCCCACCCCCCTCCACACTCTTAAAGTTACAAACAGCAGAATTGGTGACGAGGCAGCTCAGGTTACACACACACATAGACACACACATATAGACATACACATTGTGACGGTGCTCCCTCTAAAGCCTGATCTGTGCTGAAGGTGAAATAACATTTTTCATACTTACAGGAGCTTTGAACAGCTCCACAGGCAGATTCACCAAACACGAACCATCAGAGAAGCTGCACGCTGAGCCAGTGAGGAGGGATCACTCCCAACTTAGGCCACTTTAACTAACCCGTATAAAGTGGTACGTCTCAGTTTTTAAGTTAATGTTGGCTCCGTCTCAGGGATGGTCACTCAGCTCTGTAAATATGGAACCAGTAAACTTTTAACAGCTCTGTTTAATGACTAACCAACTGATAATTCACCATCTAGTAACCCTGACTCTTCCCATCAGATCAGATTGTTTATGCTGTAAACTGCTGGCATGTCCAGTCCTGTTCCCCTCCTGGTGCTGCCTCCTTTTGTTTCTGCACCTGCAGAGTTTCACAATGCGAAGAGAGAAAGTAAAACCAGCATCACTGGCTGTGGAAGGACTTGCTTTATATCATCATGGAAGTGAAGTTAAGACTTGGAGACCTCAAGCCAATGCATTCATTCAGTTTTCACATGCTGTATTTAAACCGTCATCTGTCAACACAAGGCTGGATTTTGGTTTCTCAATCCATCGCAGTTGTTTACAGTGAGACTGCAAACTCAAAGTGTTGAGAACAATATCGAAGAGAAGATGATTGGCTGCTCTTCCATGCAGCTTCATGTCTGAAACCATGGTTAGAAAACAGAAAACTACTTTGCCATTTTGCTAGGAATGAAAACAAATTCAGAAACTTTTACACTTTTAGTGTTACATAGCAGAAACAAAACTTTATAAATTTCCACCACATTGTTTTCATACTATAATATACGGTTGTTTTGTTAATGATAAGTGTGAGGTCGTGTTGTTATTGACTGCTTCAGTGAACGTTTCATGTCTGTCTTTCTACACACACTGCTGTCCCTCCCCTTCCACCTGGCCTCAAAGAAATAAATATTGACTTTAATTAAAGCTATTGCATCAACTGGTTCCATGTAAATACATTAGATTGGTTAAAAGCAATAATTTTAGCATAACATAGTTGAACTTAATATTATTGCTTTCAACTAACTCTTTCAACTAAAATTTTGCAGACAGCACATGGTGCCTCCCACCAGTCAGGACCATGAGAAAAAGTGTGGTTTTAGTGTATATCTGCAGTTGGTCTGTGAAAGTGCATTTCCACTTCAGTGTTTTCTGTCTGAGAGCATTAGAATAGTGGTAGTAGTCCAGTGCAGCTTTGCTTTATTTTGAATATCAATGGTCTGTAGAAAAAGTTGAGGAAAAACCCAGAACATGATGTAGAATTTTATAAAATCCCCCCTGACATAATTTTACCACTAAAAAGGAGGACATGTCAGGGCAAAAAGAGGATATCTGGTCACTATAAAAAAGTGACAGAAGCTTTCACCACGGCAGAGTGGAAGAGAGGCTTTTGATTGGATTGGATTGGAAATCCTTATTTTCCAGCCGAGTCTTTATGTCATCACTTCAGCAGCTGACTCCACCTCCTCAGACGATCCAGCAGTTAAAGAGAACATAATTAAAGGAGGTTATTAAAGGATGAGCTGTCACAGAGCTCTTTAAGCAGGTTATCTCACAGAGCAGGAGTGAACAGAAGCAGTGCTGCGGCAGTCTGCAGAGGACTTCCTCTCCTCTTCTTTGCATGTAATATTCATTTGCTTAAACAAAGCAGCTGTTCGTCTCTGCCGAGGTTTTAGAAGTCGGTCAGAGGGTCTCTGAGCTTCGTATCCACGGCTCCATTTTTGGTTCATTAGCTGGAGATTGAGGTCAAAACAGCAGGAGAGCTTCCTGGGCTGGTTTGATATCTGATAAATGGGTCGAATAGTCTCTGATTCAGAGCAGTTCACACAGACAAATATGGCACTTTGTGTTCAGAGTTTAATCCGATTTATTACTTCTGTCTTTGTTTTTTCTGTTACATCCATTTAGCTTCAAAGAGGTTTTTATTTCACTCATTGATTGGCTGTTTCTCACATACTTTATTCTCTCTTTATTCACAAACCCTGCAGGCTCTCTGACCTCTGACTGGGAACCTAACTGTATGAACCTTTCCCCTGAATGCCCATCATGAGGAAGAAATTTGAGGTTTTCATGAAAAGTACAAGACTTTTTCTAACTAAACAGCTGCTCTCAAACAAACACAAATAACAACTTTTAATGAACGTCCATTCAGTGCAGTTTGGTCTGTGTGTTTCAGCACTAAACTGCCGTTTACCCCCTTTTCCTCACGGGATCTGTTCTAAAGAATGAGAAAGCTGAAACTTAGATGCAACCTTTGTATCAGTGCTCTGTTTTTGTGCCCACTGTTCACCTGATAAACACACAGATGATCAATAAGCACCTGGTTTCTGAGGGGTGATGATGATGATGATGCTGAAGGTCTGTCGCTGAGTCTCCTGTGACTGAAGAGTTCCTGATCCGTCCTGAAGTGATTGAATGGCCTCATGTGATCAGTGATCTTCCCTGAGGGAGCTTTCATGAGTGGAATAAGAGGCAGAGTCTAATGTGAGCATACAGAGGGTAATTACAGACCTTTAGCAAACAGACAAGAAGTCAACACGTTTTAGCAAACACACTTATCCAGAACAAGATAAAACAGACTCTTAGCAGACTTGAACTATGACAGACGACATTGAGAGGAGTAAACACAGCTCAGTGGATATTACAATACTTAATGAAGACATATTTACTTTGGTAGCATTCACAGACTCTGTTTATCGCAGTAAGAAGAGTCTCAATGAGTCCTTTAATGTTTGATGTTTTCCAATGGTTTGCTGAAGATCTTAACGGATAATATTAAGTTGCACGGCACTACAGTGTACCGAGCCAAAGGAAGGAAGTGCTTCATGATATGATGAGGCCAGCTCCATGTCAGTTAAGAACCAATTAGCTACATACTAGTGTGTATCACTTGAACTGACTGTTTCCTTGTTTTTTTTTTTTTTACCCAAATGTTTTACATAGATAGGACCAAAGCAAAAGAGTTTGGTGTCTGACAATGTGATTGGCCTAGTCCAGTGCCAGTCAGCCTACTGATCTACTGGTTTCATGGGCCAGTGGGAACTGTTGGCATTATGTCAGCCCACTGGGAAGGTGCCCGATACACCAGTCTGTCCCTGCTGGTGACCAGTCCAAGGTGTGCCCTGCCTCTCGCCCTTAGCTAGCTGGGATAGGTTCCAGCCATCCATGACCCTGTACAGGATAAACGATAGAAGATAGATAGATGGCCCTCTGGTTTACTAGTCAGGTGAGAGGGGTAGGGAACGTGTCAAAATTCGAGCTTCAACAAGAAAAGTCAGTAACACTTTATTTGAAGGGGTCTGCATAAGACTGACACATTCAGTCTTATGCATATCAACAACTTGATATTTACAAAGAAAACATAATCTGCAACTTTTTTGCCAACAAAGTCAAGTTGTTATATCAAAGACATCCCCAAATAATGTTGACTTTGCAATAATGGTGACATAATTCCCCGCATGACACTTAATGACAACATTCATAAACATTCATGACGCCTCCTTCAACTTAATGATAGACGTCATGTCATGTTTATGACAGTGTTATGTCAGGCTTATGCATACCCCCTCAAATGAAGTGTTACTGAAAAGTCTCTTCTAAAAAGATAGTTCTTAGTTTATTGACATGCTCAACATGACAAAGTGTGGGGATGGGTCTGAAGGACTCAACTCTTCATTGAGAGGATGACTCACTGATAAATGAGAGAAATAACTGTCAGATGATTCAGTTTTTGTGTCTAAAAAGATGAGTAATTCATGCCAAGTGTTGTTTTCTGTCGTAAGTCAACACTCATTTCTGTTCCTGTGCAGACTCACTCCCACCGTCTCCTCTGTCACACAGTAATTACCTGTAAAGCCGGAGAAGTGCTCACAAACCGGTCTGAAGAGTGCTCCTTTTGTGACTCTGTGCCCACTTCCCCCTCTAAAAATACCTCATCAGTGTTTTGAAAAGGTCAGTGGTTATATTGTGAGATAAACCTCCTCCTGGGTTACATAAGGCCCACTCTTTGTCTCCGCTCTATGATTGGTGTGGAAGACGCTCTTCAAGAAGTGCAGGTGGCTCAGGACGAGCTAACAATGCTAACTTGTAGTGCAGCTTTCTTCAGAGGGTTAGGGATGACTGAGAGCCCAGTGTCTCCTCACACTGTTTCTGAGAGACGATGATCTAAGGTTGACCCGCGGGCTCTGAGGGGGGGGTTCGCTCAGCAGAAACACACACCTGCTTCAGCCTGAGCCGTTAATTCTCTCTCTCTCCTTAAGTTTCACTTGAAATACTTTGCTGATGTTTCCCTTCTTTGCACTGCGTTTACCTCCCAGCACCTCTTCAAACTCATGTATTTTCACACCCGCCCTCCTCTGAAACTTTTTGGTCAGTATGAGTGGATGCTTGTCGTCAGGTGTTGTCTGAGCTCATCTGTTAAATCTCCCCCTGATCTGGCTCTTAAAAAGCAGCAGGTTGTTGTAATCTGTAGGAATGTGCTCCGTGTGTATTGCAGGATGACATCAGACGGAGTGTGTTGTGCTGAGCTCTCAGATCAGTCTGTTGAACACTTGAGACAGGAGCTCTGTCAGAGCGTCTCTGATCTAATCCCGGGGATCACAGACCTGTTATCCCTTTGTGCTGTCCGGTGGAAGAGCTCAGCACGTCTTTTTATTCTGCCGTCACTTTAAACATACGTCATCTTAATAATCAGGGTTATATCATTCCTTGGAGGATAAAATCTCACTTGGTTTGTTGAAATGTTCTCTGAAGCAGAGGTTATCGAAACATGTGAGTCAAAGACATCATCCTCAGCGATTTAGACTCCTGTTTCTCAGCTTCAGGAGCCTGTTTTTGTAGAGAATGGTGAAACAGCAGGTGGCCTTCACCTGAACCAGCTGTCAGCTAAGACTGCTGGAGAATATTCATTGTTTCAAACACTGACTGTGGAGGAATGCAGCACTTTGGCTTTGTTCACTGTTACTGTCTTTTCAAGCCAAAAACCACCATAGTGAGAAGAGGAGATGTAGCATGGATTTATACACATTAATCCAACCATTTACCTATAAATCATCTGTTTCTGATTAAACTGCTCCTCGTGAGATCAGACAGCTCAGTATGAAAGCTTGCTGACTGACATAAGGCAGTGATTCATGGGAGTAAAAAGACAGGGGGGCTCTGGTGGTCCTCAGGCAGTGTTTCTTAATATAAAAACATGACTGTGAGGCTTCCATGGAGATGTCCTCAAAATGTGAGATATTCTGATGGAGCTCCAGACCTCCCACGCTAAATGAAAGAGCTTCATCATCTCCTCATCAGACCTGCTCTGAGGAGCTTTTATCTCCTCATGAGCTTCAACACATTTGTGCCAAACTCATGTATCATTTAGCCAAAGACAGAAGCTCTGAGTCTGTAGATCGTACACACAGGTATTTATGCCTCTGCTGCTGAAGGACTCATGAACTGTTTATCTGCCTCTGTGTGTGGAAAGAGGCTGTGTGGGGTCCAGGGGCAATGACACAAGGACAACTACTCCCCCCCCCCGAGTCACTGACCGGCGCTCATACAAACATGTTGAGCAGATTACAGGACAGGATCGGGTTTCTGTGTGCAGATAAAACAAGATGATTCGGGGCAAGAAGGAGTGAGATTACAGAGCAATGCTTTGAGCTGCAGAGCATGGATACTGAACCATGGGCTGGTTCAGGTCTGTCCACATCTAAAGGGTTCTTCAGACATTTAACCTCTTATGTACCAGTGGGTTGCCGTTAACTTGTTTATAAACAGTAACACTTTTGTCAAACACCAGAATGTTAGAAACCTTAGATTCTTTACATTTCAGTCACCAAGTACATTTAGACTTTTCTTGACCAACAAACATGATTAGTGAAAGAATCACTCAGATAGCAATCACAAGAAATGGGACTTCCTACCTGTTTGGGAGGCATTATGTCCAAGGATGGGTGTCGAGAACCTAATGAGAGTCAATAAATAATAAATGGTTCAATCCATCGATAATGATAATCTTTCTGCCTAACAATTCCCTTATGAATTCTTTTCTGTGGTTGGAGATACTTTCAGCCCTGAAAGATCAAGGATCCTTCCAGGAAAAAAAAACCAAAACAGATATGCTTAAACAAGAACTGTTAAGTTTGGATGACAGACATGTCCAGAGATCTAGGATCCAATAACTTTATTATTACCAAGCAGTACCAGTCTGTGAGCCTTTCATGAAGCAGATATCATGCCACCAGTGCAGAATCTTATTTAGTGAGGACTCTCTTTGGTTTTGGTTGCAGCACCTCTGGTGGTAATCTGTAGTATTATTCTTGGATAAAGACTCTAATTCCCATGAGCACCATCATCCACTGTCATAAAGATGTGACTCTTGCCAAGGTATGAATTTTATTTGGAGAGTAGTTGTTTGTTTTTACACTACTGTTATTTGTTCAAGACATCTTTTCCCAGGACGCAAAGCAACAAGGTCATGTATTTAATATCTGATCTCTCTCTATACAACACTCTCTGAGAGTTTGGACTGCAACTAAAACGTTTCTGGACAATGTGTTGTTAAGAGAGGATTATCCTCCGACAGAGAGGTTTGAGAAACATTTGAGGACTGGAGAGAAGAGGCTGTAAATCTGGTCTCCTCTCAGCTGCTCAGACAGGATGGGACAGTTTGGAGGTTGTACCTGCTCATTATCCCGGCTTGTGGTTTCAGAAATTGCGTAACAGAGCTGTAGTTTAAACCACCGTCAGTCATGAGACTAGAGGAGGAAACTGAGCGAAAGGTTAACCCTTTAACAGGTTAACTACTCTGGGATTGGCTCTAGTCTTATCTTTTAGTTTTATTACAGTCATCAAAGCTTCAGAAGTCCACATGGAGCAGATTAGGAAGATGCTGCTCATGTGACAGCAAAAAACAGACTTGAGGTGGTCAGGAGTCACTCTGATGGTCAAACTGAACCTCAGTGTGGTCCACTTTATGTTTGGAAATTCTCACAGCAGCGAATGAACTCTGATCAGACATTAAGTGGCGCTGATGATAGGCAAATGATTTACAGCTCAGAGGCTTCCTGGCTTATCTTTGCTGTTATTTTAAGCAGGCTTGTGTTTTCTCTCGTCAGCTTGGTGCAGCTGTGCTTTTTATTCTCTTTATGTAGAGGTGCAGACCTGTAGCAAGGATGCCCAAAATTAAGCTGGAGGCCAATCTCAACCCAAGGTCCATTTCCAAACAGCCTCAGTGTTCACCTTACACTGGATAGAAATATGAACACCACACTTTTGATTTTGGTCTCATTTTTCACTAGCTAATCTCAACATTTGGAGACTCTTTCTATACACACAAAAGGCGTCTTACTCCTTCTCTGAGATAATCCATCCACTTCACAGGTGTGGCATGTCGAGGTGCTGATTAGACAGCATGATTACTGCACAGGTTTGCTTTGGGCTGGCCACAATAAAAGGACACTCTAAAAATGTGCAGTTTCATCACACAGCACATTGCCACAGATGTCGCAAGTTTTTGAGGGAGTGTGCAGTTTGCATGCTGACTGCAGGAAAGTCAACCAGAGCTTTTGCTCGTGAATAAGAAAGAAAGAGTGTGGAATGCTGGATCAGAAATGTGTAAGTCTAAGAATGGTGTTTTAGGTCAAAATTGTCTGAATCTGGAAAACAATCCTGATCAAATCCAGATCCTGATCCTGCCATAAAAACACTCTGACATATTTTGCTCAATATGCCGCCTAATGGAAAAATATTCCTTGGTCAGAAGCAGAGTTTGCTGATGTTTATGCAAAAAAACTGATCACTTATTATCTGGTATGAAGACACACCTGAGAGACAGGTGAGCTTTGATTTCATCAGTCTGTGATGATGGAACAAGGAGGTTGTTGATTTAAGACAAAGTGTGACATGGTTAAGATAATTAAAAGCAAACTATTTTGAGTGTTTGGCTGATAAATTAGAGTGATCTGTTTCGTACATCAGTTGTAAAGATGTAAAAGCAGTATTTGGATGTTTTCTCGAAGCCTCCATTATGTTCCTGTTCCTTCCTCACACAGATCTGAAGACAAACAGGTGAGATGATGATTCAGCCTCAGAGAAAAGGAGCCTCTCAGTGAACTGTGCAGTTATGTAACCTTCTGCATGATGCAGCGCTGCAGTGTGCAGGGAAGCCCCTGTCACTGCTGCTGCATGAATATTTCAACACAATAGAGAGAAAAAAGGAGAGGGAGAGCAGAGTTTTTCATGGCTGTAACCTCGGGGAGTGTGAGATTCTCTGGCTCTGATGGGGCTTTGCAGAGGAACAATCAGAAAGCATCTTTCATCTCCTCAGCCGCTGTTCAAAGTGAATGTGAGGTGTGTGTGGAGGCGGCTTCAGAGCATCTGTGGGCGTCTGTTTTTCACTCTTTCATCAGAGTAGGAGAAGTCATCTTTGTGCCTCTAATTGGCACCAAGGGATGAATGAAAGAAATAACAGGACGCACTTTTTGTGCTGCAGTGTTTTGAGCTCTGAAAGCAAACGCAAAAATGAATCCTCCCATGAATCAGTTTTTAGAGGATTGACCAATCAGCACCTGCTGTCTCATGATGTCATATCGCTTACATCAGATAATAAAGTGTAACTAAACTAGTCAGAGGAATGAACACCGCAGCTCTGCTTATAAGAGATTGATCCATGTCCCATCTGTTAACATGGAGGAGGTGGGGTTCATTACCTGTCTTCAGCTCGCCAGAAGGGGCACCTGCATAAGTTTTGGCTTCACCCTTGGAGCTATTGAGTCGTCCTGTTTTCATACAGTCAGTGGAACAGTTGATTTGTCTGCGCTGTCATCTTGGGCTCTCTACTCCTGCATCAACTAACAGATTTCTGCCACATTAAGACAACATGGACTCTATTTAGAATCAACAGCCTGGCTCGCCTTTTACCAATGTGCGGTTTTGAAGTGACAAGGTTTTTGACCTAAAATGCAACCAGTCACCAGGGGTAGCATGTCTTTTACAGTTTTTGGTTCAGAGGTCTCTGTTGAAGTACAAACTCCTTAATTGTAGTCTTTTGTTTTCCAGCATCATCATTTAAATCAGGTTGCAATGAGCTATAAAAAAGACTGACATCATGTTCGGTTTGGTTTCTGTTCATCAAAGGTTCAAACATGTTGAACAGCAGAAACCCGACTTTAATGAGCAGTAAAAGCTTCTCCCTGGTGATGATTTAGACTGGACCCCGTATTTATCGTCAGCCGGTGCCCTGCCCCTGCTTCTGGCCCCTCTACTCCTCACAGCACCAGGTCTTGGCTCAGTCCCAGCTATAAAAAGTAGAAGCAGAATGAATGAAAAAAGCGAGCTGGCAGTTGTCATGGTGAGGGGAGCCCCATTAAGAAATTCCTCTCGGGGCTCTCATAAAGGCCGGGGCAGCCGGGCACACAGACAGCATCGGGATGTGGACATGACTCTGCTGATATTCAGTCCCAGAGCATTTATCCGTGAAAATGACGTTCAGAATGGGTCAAAAGTGAGGAATTATTTTTGGATAATGATAAATTGTTTTTGTTTAGACCAGATTTCACTAAAGAATCTACATTTGCAGCAATATGTCTAGTTGCAACTTGTTTGTATTTCATCTCAAATGTGGCTTATGTGTGACAAAAGTCAACATCAACCAATAGCCGTACTGTGTGAGTGGGCTACAGATGTGACCTCAAAACAGGCTAGACAACACAGTTGTTTTGATCGCCATCAGAGAGATTCTTTCACTAATTACATTTTGTCGGTCAATTAAACTGTAAAACAAACTTAATGACTGAAATGTAAAGAATCTAAGCTTTCCAACGCAGGATGCGTTCCAATGTTTGACAAAGGCGTTACTGTTTATACTTTGATGACGTCAGATGAATGGAAATGGTGTTGACGCCCCTGTGGAGCATACAAGGTTAAAATATCAATATTATGAAATAAACTGCACAAAAATGGATTGAAAGTTAAAGTAAGAAATTTGCCATTTTAAATCAAAAGAAAAAAAGTCTAAATTAGGACATTAAAAGCTAATATAAAATGATGAAAAGTCATAAATACAACTGTTTTTGCTAAAATGGTTGTAATGTTCTGGTATCACCAAAAATTATGTTGGCAGGCGTCCCCTCAGTCAAAATTTTAAAAAATGAAGTACTATGAGTCTGAGAGGCTGAAATGTGATGTCCACATGTGTGGATGCTGAATCTTACGAGGTTAAAGCAGATGGGAGAGGATGCTTAGATTGTTATGGTTCATACTGAGCCCAAATGTCCGAAATATGGACGAATAAAGTCCTGTCATTCCATGCACTTTACTTTGCACCCAGATAAGTAGCGTCAGGCTGGACACACCTTAAACAAGCCTGCTGGAGGTGAGTCAAATGTACTTCGGAGTGTTTAATGAGAGCGCTGCACACTCATTGTCCCTGCGCTTTTACATCATCCATCTGTTTGCAGAGAAAGCAAAACAGATCCAGCAGCTGTTTCTACACCAACCTTCACTCAAAGCTACAGAGTCAGTGTCTCCCAGTTCACACACACACACACACACACACACACACACACACACACACACACTGAAGCACCATTAGGACCTCCCTCATGCCGCTGAGCCTCAGGATAAATGATCAACCAGTATCAACCCCCCTTGTTTATGTGCTCCTGACCATTCAGCTCTTAGAACTCTGATCCTCTGCAGCTCATTGGTGCTCTTTGTTTGCTGTCATTTTCCACATTACAGTAAAACAAGTATTTGGCGATTATGTAATGAGTCGGTGGGGACACTTTCTGGGTCAGACTTGTAAAATACAACTCACTGCGACTTTGAAAGAAGTCCTTTATGTGCAGTAAAAGTTTCAGCTGATGTCATTTTCCAGGTGAAACATCCAAACCTCGCTCTGGTTCCTGTTCCAGAGTCTTGAAAAAGCAGCAATGTCGGAGTGTTTGACACTTTTATGAAAGATTAGGTCACAGTATCCGGCCTGGCTCAGGTACGTCACAGTGCTTCCTTTACAAAGAGCCAAACTGTGGTGAGAGCTGCTGATTTATTTAACGTAAGTTACCAAAAATGAAGTCATTTAACTTTGTGACTGCTGTTCTGAAGCAGCCAGGTGAGCTCAGTTTCTCCCATACTTTTGCACAAAACACACTACTGTCATCTCCTCAACTGGTTTGGACCACCTGAGTCCCATGAGTGGGTGTTTTTATTACAGTTTTTTCACAGCAGGTCAAACATCTCTTTAAATAGGAAATACTGCTGGTGCCTAATTCCATCCTCACAGCCTGGATGAGCAGCTGAAGTGGTGTTTTGTAGTATATTGGTGTCCACAGTGTACTGTTGGCCTTCTGCATGATGCCGTATGAATTTTCAGAACACTGGTACACTATGGTGTCCCATATTATTCCTCTTTTACATGCTCTTATGCGGGTTATTCAGCTCCCATTGCTCTCGATGAAAGCTGGTTTGTACTGTGTGCTACACAGCTATGTGGCCAGGTCCCCGATCAACTGCACAGCCTCTTTAAATCTCAGACGTGAACATGTAAGTGCAGCATTATTCTGGTCTCTCTGTCAGAGCAGTTTCCCCACTTTTATGTTATGTTTATGTTGGACTAGTCCTTTGTCTATTTAAATTGTCATGCCTCATTTAGGTTAGGTCTGTTTGAATATGTTTGTTGGGTTTGGGCTTTAGTTCTTTTTTGCTTAGTTGACCTCTTTTAGCTTTTGTTTTGCTTTCAACCCATGTAAATGAAGATTTTATTAATTCAATCTTTACAGGAAAGAGCTCTTATTCGCACACCTTTTGTCCTTGCCTGACCACTTTTCCCTTGCACCCACCTTTATCAGGAGGAACTCAGTGAAAATTTAATTTGTGTTCATGTCAACAAACTCAGACTCTGGTGCAAGCTAAGTAGAAAATCTGATCTGCAGTCACTGTGAGATGCGTCCCCCGGAATGAGGAGACAGCAGACTTAAAACGTCAACATGGTGTGAAGTGACGCATGCTGGTGAACGTGTTGCTGTCTGTTTGAGATTGGTTCACTTGGTTGTTCGGTATTATTTTCAGGTTTTAAGGTTTTATGCTTTCAGTTTGATGAATTACAACTCACATTAATGGGAAGGAAAAGCTACAACTGGTTGAGGTTTTCCTGGTGGTGCAGTTGTTTTACTCCCAAACATGTTCTCCATGTCATCTCATCTGGCTCCTCTGCCTCCAGGCTGTCATCTCCTCCTCCAGTTATCCCTCTCTCTCCTCTCACTCACTCCCTCCCTCTCTCCTCCTCTTCCTACTTGTTTCTGCTCTGACAAAGATTTATGCGTTAAAGTCTTCTCAGCGATGCCTCTTGAATACAAACCAAACTCCTGCATGCTCTGAGCACACAGGGTGAAACTCAACGTTTGAGGCGTTTCCCTGTGATGAACCAACACACGGAGCAGACTGCAGCTCCGTTAATGAGTGAACAAATCATTGGTTCTGCCCTCCACGTGTCACAGCTCCTCAGCTAACTGTCCGTCTGTCTCAAGCTGTCATGTCGCTCCACTGGAGGGGGAGAAATCAATATCATCCAGCAGCAGACGCTCTCGTTCCCCTCAGTGTGTGTAATGCAGAGTTAGCCCCACTGAGACAAACTGGACATTAAGATGAATAACAGCTGACTCTGGAGGTGTTACCATGGCAGCAGAGTTCCTCCACCCACCTTCTCTTGTTGCCTGCTTCTCTATGTTTGCTCTCTGTGCCCTGGTGCAGCAGAGTCTGTCCAGGCCCGAGCTCCTTCAGAGGAGCAGAGAAATCAATGTAAAGCCAACAGTAAACACACTGCAGCCCCTCCCCCATCCGTCCAGTAAAATATTGACATAATCTCAACCTGAAGTAACCGATACAGTTAAATTAGTGATCACAGTGACGTCGATCTCAGTTTGTGGACCAATCTCTACAAGCTTCTAGCCATGATCATCATGTCTGGAGGTGAGATTGGGACCAATGTTTACCAAATAAACTTCATCATGAGTTGGAGAGGAGGTGAAACTGGAGATTGAGACCAAGAAGTCTTGAGAAAAATGTTCACAGAGGAGATAAATCAGCGTAGAAGGAGGAACTTATCAGTGTACTTTGTTATAAAGAAGTCAATACATGTTAATCAAACAACAACTCGTACAGGGAAGCCTAGTTAGGTGTCATCAGTTTACAGTGGAAACATGATCCCTCTGTGTTCAGATCAGTCTTGCGGTCTTCTTCATTTTCAAGGTGCTCATCACATCACTCCTGCATCAGGTCCTGCATCATACAAATAAACAATGTGGCTAAAACATTGACTTGTGTAAGCGATCATAAAAGCGAACAACATGGCTTATACTTTGGCTGGTACTAGCATCATATTGGTAAATAATGTGACTAAAAGTTAAGCGTGTACTAGCATAATATAAGAAATTAATGTGGCAAAAAAATGATATGGATAAACTATGTTGCTAAGATTTAAGCTCTTCCTAGCCTTCTATTTGTAAAAAAAATGTGGCTTAAACTCAAGCTTTTGTTAGCCTTTCATTGGTGAATAATGCAGCTTAAATTGTTTGCTTTTGTTAGCATCATATTGGTGGAGATTGCAGATCAAAATGTAGCCTCTGTGAGCACCACAACTGGAGTATTCAATTGGAAATTACTGTGGCAGAAAATTCATCTTCTTTAGGCCTCTGTAGCTTACATTTAGCTGTGGTCAGACTCAGCATCATGTTGAAAATCAGTGTGGCTAAAACTCTTTGATTTACTTTATATTGGTGAACAATGTAAGCCAAGCACAGGGGAACTATGAATTGGCTACATGCATGTTATCTCTTATTGTTTATCAAAGTTATATAAACAGCCCATAGAGTATTCTGATCCTACACACTGCTGATGGTAAAAAATGGAACTGAGAAGCCCTTGTTTGCTTGTGACTAACACTCTGTTTAGCAGGATGAGATCCACCTGCTTCTTTTCTCTGACTGTTTTATGACTGTGGCTCTGACTTCTCTTTCTTGTCCACTGATATATTTTCCCTTTCTCTCTGTATTGCAGTTGAGAGAGAAGTGGTGCAGAAGAGGACCTTCACTCGATGGATGAACCTGCATTTAGAAAAGGTCTGTTGATGCACTCATGTCTGCAGAAAACACTCATACAGCAGAAAGAGTAATCACGCTTTCCACACACACTCATTACAGAGCTGCTCCCCCAGCTCTCCTTCACTAACTGGGAGGAACGACGCCGTGTCTTTTATTGTCACACCGCCCCAAAAGCCACAGCAGCTCAGCCCTCACCACAGACAGTATGATGAGGCTGAGATTACCCACCATGCTCGGCTGAGACGTGTGCTGCACAATAAACAACGCTGCAGTCTGTGAATTATAGGTGTGGTGGTGAGGAGCCGCCCGTGTGCAGTGTCAGAGTTTCACGGGGCTGTAAAGTGTGCATCAGGGGGAACAGTGGTCGTGTTACAGACCTGATTAGCCCGGGGTGGTCGTTTTCCTCTCGACACCGCCCTGTCAGCTGATGGATGTGAGCACTGGAGGATGACTAGATGAGAGCTCCGCCTTCTGAGGAGACACAGGAGAAACATTAAAACAGATTAAACCCATAAAGAAGGAACATAAAGCTGGAGATGTAAAGAGGAGTCAATAAGTAATAAAACTGTGTGTATCTACAGTGTAACAAACACATTTAAAAGTGCTCAAGTATAGTGAAGTATAATGAAAATTTAGTTTTTTAAACCTGGTTTGTTGTTCTTTTCATATTTTTAGGCGGGCATGGATTACTTTTAGCTGATAATTAAAGCTACTCCTGGTAGCTGATGCTGATGAGATTTCACATGCATACAGTAGTTCAAGCATCTTACTTTTTCTAGTTTTTACTTCCTGTCACAGTTTAAATTAGAAGATGAGGAAAAAAAAACAGGTGAAGAAGAAGAAAGATTTAACAAGGAAGGATTCTTTAGCTTCTTTTCTGTAAATCTCTTCCTTTACAGACCACCTTTTTCAGAGCAAAAAACAGCTTTAAAAAAAAAAAAACATGACTGAAGCAAAGCAGGTTGCAGCATCATTTGAGTGTTTGTTGTTGTAGTACTTGTTCTGGCCACCGGGGGATAAAGTTTACCACTCGTCGATGTTAATGCACCTCAGACTTTCTCATAGGTGCTTTTTAATTCATGCACAAACTCAAAAATAAGTGTCCCTTCTCGATGTTGTGTTATTCTGCAATTTATTTATTTTTTCCGTCATCTCTTCAGACTCTTGACCAAAGAGGTAAAATCTGTGTTCGTTCGTTTACTCACAGTGAGCTGCAGCAGTCTGACATCATTGTGTTTACCTCTGCATATTGTTTGTTTGTTTTTTCTGTCTCTCTGGTTTCAGCCGTGAGACAGGGTGAGTCAGCTGAGTCTGAACTCTGATCAGATCTTTTGTCTCCTCTCACACAATGAGCCTCTCTTCTCTTACTCACTGTTTGGCCTCACATCAAATCTCTGACCCAATAATCCACAATCACACGTTTGTCTTCAGTTATCTTGGAAAGTTCCACTCACTGTGGAGCCCTCCACCCCAACACGCACACACACATACACATATGCACACCTCCCTCAGTTGTCCTCCATGTTGAGACAGGTTCACAGATTTCTGTTTGTGATGACTTGTAGAGATAACAGATCTCAACCTGTGGTTTACTGACTGACAGACGTTAAAACATGTTTGAGCTCAATTTACTCCTCTGTGCTTGATTTCACTGAGATTTCTCATTTCTAAACTTGTTCAGAAACTTTCAAAACAAAGATGTAAACAGCTCAGGAGCAGCAGATTTCCAGGTGTGGGAGCACACAGAAACAAGAAGCCTGGTGAATTGTTAGTTGTGGGAAATAACAGCGATTATCAAGTGTTAATGTTACACGTATCAACTTACATTCCTATGGCTGTTATGTAACAACATTAACCAGTTTGATGTTTTTGGTTGTAACCAGTTCGAGAATGTAACTCATGGAGTGGAACCAGGAACCGAAAATGTTGAAATACGGTGTCTGTTTGGGACAAATTTCTGGTTCAGAGCCCTGAAGCATGGAATAGGACATTTGGTCAATGAAACAATTTTTTGAACAAATTACAACATGGCACTTAATTTCGAAAACTGTGCAAATCAACTTAAAACAGTTGACTCCATACAGAGTGGAAATAAAACATATGTATAACTGAAAGTTTTTATTGAACGGGAAAAAAATGACTTAAATATCCTCCTTTTTTTCCCGGTGCACCTTTTTCTTTTGCTCTGGTAACAGGGAATAACGCTCTCCCTCTTTCATTGTACTTAATTGGTGTGAACATGGGCTGGTTTTTCTTTAAAGCACTAAGGCTCTGAGATTTTAAGGATTCAGGGAGTTTTATTGTCATTCATCATATGTAAACGTTTTAGAACGGAACCAGGACATTCAGGTATTTTAAGGCGGATGCCGTTCACACATGTCCCCCCAGCGGGAAATTGTCATTGTCAGCTGTGCTCTCACAGCATGAAATACTCTGTTTAGTCATCAGGGAAGCACATGAGGAGGAGGAGGAGGAGGAGGAGGAGGAGGGGGAGTGACAGAATGACCATGAACTCTTTCTAATCAGCTGTAGAGACTGTATCAACAGATCACCCCAAAGCGGTGACTCTCTGCCTTTTTGCCCCCCTAAGAGCCCTGCAGAACAGATCGTGGTGCAGAAGTCAGGTTATCTATAGACAAATGACAAACTATCCAGAGTGTACGATCGTGATCTAAATTGTGATTTAGTGAAACAGACCAAGTGAAACCAGCAGCTTAGTTGACATTTTTATTAGCCATTAAAATAATCTCTTAATGCTCTCTGTGTTAACTCAGTAAAAATCAGTCACCGTGTGTGCTCAAACCTCCTTGTTCCACCATCATTGACTGATGAAGTCAAAGCTCACCTGTCCCTCAGGTGTCTCTTGATACCAGATGATAAGTGCTGAGTTTTCTGCAGAGTTACTTACTGTGTAACCATCAGCAAACTCTGCTTCTGACCAAGGAAAATGTTCTCTATTAGAGGGCAATGTGAGTGAAATATGTCAGGATGTTTATGTGGCAGGGCCAGGATCTGCTTTGATTTCATGACTTTAATCTGGTCTTGTACTCCCAAATTTGTTTTTTGAACTCTCACATTTTCTCGTCATTAAAAAAAAAACATTCATTAAAAGTCATCAGCTGTCAGAGTTTGTGAGTTTCTGCTAGATGTACAGAACTTTAGCACTGTACAAGCAGCTTATGCACAGTGTATTAGAGTCCTTATTAAATAGTGTTTGGTTTGGTTTGTGACCTTGACAGAAAATATAAATGTAAACATCACTGAGAACAGGATTTATTTCAGTGGCATCATTAACACATTGTATGATGAAAGCCAGCTATCTGATTTTGACCTCAGAGAAAACAAAGCCTTGGCCCTCTTGAGATGTATGGGACCCCATCAATCCCATCCAATTTGTTCAACTTTTCTGCAGTTCTGATAAAATAATTGGTGACTTCCATTATTCTTTAGATGAGCTGCATGTGTGAGAACAAACAGCCCAAGTCAGCAGTGTTCCTCTTGCTGGAAACATCACAGTGTGAAGGTTTTGTCGTCCTGCCTCCTGAGACTCTCTTTGACCCTGCTGACTGACAGAGACACTTTGTTGCTGTGAGGGATGTTTGGAAAATTTTGTGAGGAGAGCTCCTGGAAATTTTCTAGGAAATATCCAAAAAGCAAAGATAGATGAATGAATGAAGATGAGTCCTGGCTTTAAGGAGATCATGATTTATGAGATAGTTGATCTCTTTCCTGCACATACTTCCAGGACCTCGGCCCACACACTCCTGGTTCTCAGATCTCTGGATCTTTAGATTTGACTTCATGGAGAATCTGAGACTATAGAAGGGCTCATGTTGGAACAAAAATGCACTGATTGGTTTTGTTTCTGTCCTTGTTGTTTATAAAGCAGACAGAAAGATGACACTGTTTTTTCAATGAGTGACATATTTAAAGCGAAAGGAGATCATTCCTGTGCCAGCTAATGTTTTAAATGAAAGCCTAAGGATGTGTTTGACAGGAGCACAGCTGACAGCGTGTCAGCTGTTAACACTAAGTGTGTCCTGTAGCTTCTTACTGATGATGCTCTCTAGTCTCTGACACCCTGTGGACTATTTACATCATGATCTATCTGCAAACAGGAGGTTTAATGGATATTTAAGTGGCTGTTATAAAGAGATGTGCCTTAACCACCTGTTCCCACATTGTGTCCTCACATCTGTGCATTTCCTTTAATGTTTTGAGACTTCTAAACCACTACAAATGTGCTCAGGTGTATAATGGCGAGTTGGATGTTTATGCAGGAAGGAGCAGGATGATGGTTATCTTTCAGACACTGAGTGCAGTCTGTGTGATGGATATCCTTAGAGTCAAGTGTGCATTATGAATCTGATGTTACTGTGGTGAATAGCTACACCTGTGCTGTATGAGAAACAGTGTCCTTTTTCCTGAGAGAGGGTCTGAAAGAGTCTGTGAGGTCAGGAAGGTTGGCTCTCTCTGATCTCCACACCTCTGGGTCTCAGTGGGTGTACAGGTCCTGCAGAAATGTTAGATTTCAGCCAGTCATCTTGTTTTTAAAGTATTTTTTATGCCTTGTTTTGCCTTCAGTCAGGATGAAAGCTCACAGCTCAGCTCTGCGCAGCTCAGAGTGGAGATGCTTAAAGCTCATCTCAGTAACAATCAGGCAAAAACTGGAGTAAACTGGCCCTTAGGCAGTCATAAAGTGCAGATATTTTTCTATTTCTCTTGAAATACAGCTGTTTTTTCTAGCTTATTTGATTATTTGTTTTCTGTGTTTCAGTGTGACCCTCCCATCGAGGTTCAGGACCTGTTCAGGGACATCCAGGACGGACACATCCTCATGGCTCTGCTGGAGGAGCTCTCCGGCTGCAAACTGGTCAGACTCACGCACTTTGATTTGAGTGTTGTTCAATTTCATTCCTGCTCAGTTCCTTTAGAAGTACTGTTTAAACATTAAGACATTTCTCATTCTAATGATTTTCCAGCTCCAAGGATTCAAGAAGTCCTCCCATCGGATTTTCAGACTCAACAACATCGCCAAGGTCCTGTCTTTCCTGGAGGAGAGAAATGTAAGTAGCAAGAGACTGGCGCTCTCACTGCTTGTTAAATGGGTTAAGTATTTACCCACAGTTTAAACATGTGTCTTCAGGTAAAGCTGGTCAGTATCGATGCTTCTGATGTGGCTGATGGAAACTCCTCCATCATCCTCGGGCTCATCTGGAACATCATCCTCTTCTTTCAGGTAATCTCATTTTCTCTGACAGTGTTTTTTGAACTTCCTTCAACATTTGATACCTCATCCACTCTGAGTTTCCATCCCCTCTCCACGCTCTCTGTTTTCACACAAAATGAGGTCAAGTGTGAGAAAAAAAGTTGCCTTCACAATCTGTGGAGTTTCCATGAACACACTCCATCAAAGCGGAGCTGACTAGTTTATGTAATCCAGACTGCGGGTCAGTGGCTGGGACAGACAGCGGGGTCAGTCAGTTCACTCAGAGTGTCTTCTCGTCAGAAAGGACTTCCTCTATCAGGAGTTACCCTGTTTGTCAGGGAGGAGGGGAGGCTGAAAGGTCAGGATCAAGTTTTGTGTAATAAAACTCCAAACATCACACCACTCCACACAGTGTCATCGATCAGGAAATATCAGAAACTGGTTGAAACTCCTCTCCAAACATCTTTGTCTTCTTGGTCCCATTCTCTTCACTCATAGCTTATTTCCTTCTCTGCATCCCCTATGTGTCCAGAGGTTCCATAACTCCGCTGGGATAATAACTGTTGTGAAAGCTGTGCCGGCCAACTTCAGCACAATCAGCTGATCCCGGCTGTAAACAATGTGGGGTTGCCACGCAACAGTGATGGGAATGAAATTACTCGATTGCATTATGTAAAAAAGTCCAAGGGGGCACAGTCAAAATAAGTTGCTTGCAAAAAGAATAGAGCGGGAAAAAAACTAACCCAAAAAGTACAAAAAAGTTGGAAAACAAGCAGAAGCAGCGGTAAGAGGCAGCCTGTGCATTTGGCACATGCTTTTAAAATAATTGTTATAATTAACTGTCCTGTTATCTGCTCAGATTCATGGTCTGATTCACAAAGCAATTATATTTATAAGGTTTGGTGAAGTCACATAAACACCCACAAAGTTCTGCTGCATTAGTTTATTGGCTGCAAAAAGTCTCACAATCCTCTAGTGAACTAGGCTTTATTTCAGGTCACACTGTCTTAAAACAAGCTTTCTTTTTCCTCAATTTCTAAACATAAGAGCCGTTTTGACTGTGATCTACCCTGAATCACAGACTCAATATTTACAAAAACCTCATTCAACCACACCTCAAAAACACTGATCTATCCCTTTAAGCTTCCCATTCTGTTATAAATGTAAAAACCTCTGTGTCCCTCATACTGGAATACTTACTCATAGATTTATTTGTGAATATAACACGACTCCACCTGAGCCAACGTCTTTCTGTTTCTGTAGCTCAGAGCAGCTCACCTGTGCTTCTGTCTGATCAAACAGAGCAGGTGATGAGTGTTCTTTGTCCTGACAAACATCAGCTGATAAATCCAGCTCTAGTCCCCTGGATTTCCATGTTTGTTGTCTTTGGGTTGAATTTTGAGCCAGCAGATATCAGACTTTGTACCTTGAATATTTTCTGTCTGACACTCTGATAAAAGTGACTCACTGAGCTGTTTTCCAGTAACTGATCCTTTTGCAGTTTGAAAACTCAGCAGCTTGTGTGGCCAAGTGTCGGTGGGTAAACAACCCGCCATATGAATTTGATACTGACCTCTAAAACCGTGGACTAAAGGGGAATATAATCTATCTCTCTGTGTCCTTGCAGATTAAGGAGTTGACGGGGAACATTAGGAGCCAGTTCCCCTCCACCTCCAGCCTGTCCTCCATCCCCACCAGCTCCGACTCTGACGCCTCCTACTGCAGCACGCCATCAGACGAGAGACAGACGGCAGCTGGTGCCATGAGGGAGCACAGTAAGGCCATCAAGAAGCTGCTGCAGTGGGTACAGAAGAGGACACGCAAGTGAGTCCAGAGTGAAGTTAAATCTTTAGAACATAAAACGGACCTCATGGTTCGTTTGACTGAAAGAGATGGGCTTTAGCAGGTCTTCATCTTCACCTCAAGGCCTCAGTGACACACTTCTGACCTTTTTCTAGGTATGGTGTTGCAGTGCAGGACTTCGGGAAGAGCTGGACGAGCGGTCTGGCCTTCCTGGCCGTCATTAAGTCTATTGACTCCAGCCTGGTGGACATGAGGAAGGCGCTGCTGAGGACTGCTAGGGAGAATCTGGAAGACGCCTTCAGGATAGCCCACTACAGCCTGGGTATCCCACGCATACTGGAGCCTGAGGGTAACAAGATAACATCTGCTTTTCCCCCCTCAGTAAAGAAATAACTGTGTATAATGAAAGTAAATCCACCAGTCAGAGGAGCTTTTAATTCACATTATGTTCATGTACATGCTTAAGCTAAAAATGGGGAGTTAGCCCTGTTGTGGTTGCAAAGTTGTTTCTTTTTCATCAGTTTAGCCACCTTTTGTCCAGACTTGTGCGCCACAAGCCAACTGATCACGGGCATCAAATGATGAGACTTATTTCTGCGAGGTTTGAGGTGTTGCTGAAATAAGCAGGTGTCACTTGATGGATGGGGTTAATACTGGGAAGTTGCTTTGATATATGGGTGAAAAAGGGGCCTCCAGTTCAGAACAAATTAATCTGTTATGCTTTCTATTACTTTTTTTTGTATGCTTACTTTATTTATTTTTCACATGACAAAAAAAATTTCAAATAACTGGAGAATAATGAAAATGTACATACAAAAACAATGATAACATAAATGGGCCATAATCACATATATCAGATACAATCTTGCTTACCTAAATTACATGAAGATATCCACAGCATCCCCTCCTTACTCATGGTGTAAATGTTAGGTAGCAATTCACAAAGGCATTCTGGGTATAACTTGAAAACTGTAGCTTTACTAAACAGCTGGGAGGGGCTAATGTTATTGTCAAGTTCACATGCATTATTGATTTTTTTGGACATAGATTTTTAAGTTCAAATACATTTTATTGTTGAGACAATGCCAAATCATAATCAAGTGCTAACACAACATCTTCCGTTATCTTTTGTCAAATTGACATTGAAGTATGTGCCAGAATAACAAATGTGTAAAATTGCATTTTGCAGTGTAGCTAAGCTCAGGAGAACTAGCACTTGCTCTAGTTTTATTGTTCTGTTAACTATAAAGCAAAGCTCCTGGGCAATATTTTTTCAATACCTGGACATTAAGAAGAATTGCCATTCACAGTGACCATGTGTTTATTATGCTTTCTTTATTGGCACAGAGGTGATAAAATGAATAAACTCATGTTCGTTCCTTGAAGTCACTAAGGGGCCCTGGAAGCGTTCCTCCTCCTGAGAGGAGAAGAAATGTGGACAAAGAGCGATTTCTGCTTTATAACTCTCCATGCATGTGGATGTGTTCAGAGCTGTCAGCACTTAATAAGACAGAGTAAGAGTCAGGGCTGCTTGACATGTGAACATGGTTGTGATGTGAAATACTCTGTGGTGATTGTTGTCTGTTTGTCTAGATGTGACTATGAAAACGCCAGACGAACAATCCATCATCATTTATGTGTCACAGTTCTTGGAGCACTTCCCTGGCATGGAGGAGGTGAGTCCTAAAGCATGTGCATGAAAGTTTCTTAAGACATGGTGATGACTCCTCTGACGTGTTTGTTCTGTCGTTGTTTCAGGATGAGCACTGCCGTCTGATTGAACGAAGCGTCTCTATGTGCAGACTCAACTACAGAGACGCTGACTCTGAGTACTTCAGGAACGGCACCCACCGAGGCAGGGTGAGGGAGAGGTCCTACATGTTTGAAAGAGACTCCACCCATCCCCCACCCAAAATCTTCATTTCCTCTGTATCCGAGGACCGCAGCGCCAAGCCACCGTCCTTCAGGGTGGCTGCAGCTCGCTCCTGGTCAAGTGAAGACATCTTAGCGGACTCAGAGGAACTCTGTAGGAGTGTCGTTAAAGAAGCTGAGGAACCGTCCAGTGAGGCATCAACAAACTCAGCGTCCAGTCCCCCACAACTGACCTACACCCAGTCACCCACCAGCTCCTCTGTGCCCGAGTCCGTCAACACAGAGTCTGTTGTTGGTGACTCAGCCATCAGCTCACCAGACTCCTGGGTGGAGAGCGAGTTCGGGGTCACGCCAGAGAAGTTCAGTGAGAGTCGAAGCGACAGCTCTTTGTGCGACAGTGGAACAGCCTGGGACGTTTACCGCGCCACGCCTGTGGAGATCACTACCCTTGATGATGTCATTCCGTTAACAGGAGATAAAACCCCCGATGAGCAGTCCATCACTGAGACCTACCCTGACGAAGGTATTTACTCTCTGAGCTCCATGGAGAGTACTCTGGAGAGAGTGCCAGAGAAGAAACTAGAGGAGGGAGACAAAGAGAAAGAGACCAAGGTCAAGAGTCCAATCCAGGAGGCAGCGTCAGAGCAGAAAAGGAGTCAGAGTGAAGCAGAGGCTGGAAAAGAAACTGACCCCAAGCAGGTGGAAATAAATCAACTTCAAAAAGAGCTGGAACAATCTTCTGACAAACTGCTGACTAAATCTGGTGGAGAGGATCTCATTAAGACTGATCAAACTAACCCCTCCCAGCTTATCTCTACCACCAAACCCCTGGATGGTTTAGAAGATCTTACAAAGCAAACCAGGGTTGGAGAGAGCGCTCTTGGGAAATCAGAAGGTGAGAAGAAAGCTGCGGATGTAACTGAGGCGGCACAGGAACACAAAGTACAAGCTAATGGCCCGAGTGAAGGTAAGAATGAGAGACAAAAATCTGAGCAGGTTGAGCTGGAAACTGAATGTGTGAAAAAAGACTGTACCTCTGAGGAGACGACAGGAGAGTCAAAAAAAGAGTCAGAGGTTTTAAAGGGCGCGGGGGAGGTGGAAACTCAAGACAAAGGAAGTGAAGAGGTTCTTAGAACAGAAACTCGCCATGTGGGGAACAAAGAAGGCGCCTCAGAGACACGTCTCGCCCCAGGCATAAGCATTCCTGTGATCTCTATTTCAAGTGAGCCAGAGGAGCAGAGAGAGGAGGAAACATGTGACCAACAAAGACAAGATCTTGACAAAGACAAAGAGGTTCACCAGGTGGAGACATCTGGAAACAAGTCAAGTGTCAAAGATACCAGCAGCCCTCCAAACCAGGAAGAATCAAGCCGCCAATCAAAAAACACTGGTGGTGATACAGAGCCAGCAGAGACGCCTTCCTCTGTATTAGAAAATGCTAAAAATACAACTTCAGAGCAAGCTAAAGAAAAGGAATCTGGTCCTTTGGGTAGTTCTGATGAACATGGCATCAATCAGTCATCAAATTCAGAGACATCAGGTAAGAGGGAGGCTGATAAACAGAAGTCAGAGCCTTTAAACCCTGGACCTCAGACAGACTCTGAGAAGAACTCCATGGCTCTAACCTCCTCTGCTGAAGCTCAACCTGGAAAGGAAAAGCAGGAAGTGAAGGTATCTGATGGAGACCTGAACAAACTGATAGATCTATCTCTGGATAATGGGACAGTTACAACACAGCAGACCACGTCGGACCAGGTCAACTCAAAACCAGACGGTTCCTCTGGGACTTCATGTAGTGAAGCAGGGAGTGTGTCCAAAGACACGGTCTTGATTCCCACAGACTCGGATCGAAACTCTCCCACAGAGGACCTCCTTGGTGACCCGATCGAACCGATGGATCTGTTCTACCCTGACAAAGAGGAGCCCATGCTCACGGAGCCTCCAGAGTCTGAAATGGAGAGCTGGCCCTCTGTTCTGAGTGTGTCTCCTCTTCAGCCAGCACCAGCTTCAGAGACCCTTCCAGAGGAGCAGCCGCTCATCCTGCTGGGTGATGACTTCAGAAATGGAGTGGATACTTCAAAGGAAAACAAGGTCAGTGTGTGTTTAATTACCCAGGAAGCTTTTATACTGTTGTATTGTTTAAAGCATCAGTTGTTGGTCTCTGGGGCTGAAATGTAAGTCTACGGGTTTAGTTGAAATACATCTAACAGACCCAGTGCTACAAGGTGCTGTGAAGGTTTTTGTTTGAAGGCATTAAAAATTTGAACATATTTTTCATATTATTCCAAACTGCAGCTCCAACTACACTACATACATCAACTTCTTGCTGATTATTATCTCATCTTTTGTAAAATAAGACCCAAGAGTCTGAAATTCTGATATGACTCCATACATCTAATCGCCCCTGCATTTGGACGGGATTGTTTGAATGCATTGGAAACTCATAGTTTTTTTAAATTTTAAATCTGTTCATTTTGGTGTGATGGTGCTGCAGTCAGATTTCAGGTGGCTATAAAGAGAGTAGTCACAGTGAAATAGAGACTGAGTGTAGACAGGTGGACAGGTGCTCTGGACTTTGAACGGTCTCAGCTCACACAGCTCATGAAGAAAGTCTTAAAACTCCCCCACAGCTGAGCCTCCCCCCCTGTGGTGTGTGTGTGTGTGTTTGGGATACATCTGGAGGGCACATACTTGTGTGTTGTATTAACCCTGCTGGTTAAAGATACACATGTAGCGCTGAGTTTAAACCGTCTTATTGTTTGTCTCAGTAAACTGTCAGGGCTAAATCCCTTCAGGGCTACATATGTGGAAGCTGACAGTGAAATGAAATGATAAATTATTACTATAACTGTCTAACCCCAGGCTGCCACTGTGTGAAAACTCACAGAGATGAGAACAGTGTTCTTTTAACAGAGCACTGGTAACTTTCTGTGCATCTGTGAAACTTTCAGTGTCAGCTTCCACCTTCTCTCCCCTGAACGCTGTCATGTATCTGTTTGCCTGCTCTTAGGTGATAAGTCTGATCGACCTGGACATGATCAGTCCACCTGCATCCCCTGATGGCTGTCTGCTGAAGAAAGAAGGACTGTGGGGTGGGGATGTCCCAGCAGATGGCAGGGATCTGAGGGAGGCTGAGAAACAGAGTTCAGACTCTGCCAGGGAAAACACAGAGCCTGCGAGGTGGGTTTTTCTATTCTTAGTCAGCTGCTTGGTGCGCACTGAGGAACACACTGAGGAACACAGAGAGAAACACACTGCACCCCGAGGGAAACTAATGTTATGGCAATGGATGGGACTTCACTGACCCGGCCTTGTCTACTTGGCTCAGATATTTCCTTAAATGTACCGGACAGAGTTATCTCCATCGGCTGCTGATGGGAACCAAGACTGGCCTTATGTGGGTCGAGACACTGCGGCGTAGAGAGAGGGGCAGAGGGTCACAGACATTAATGTGGCTGAATTAATGAATGAAATGAATACATAAATGTTTAGCTATAAAATATGAGCTAAAATCCCCTCAAACCCTGCCCCTAATATATCGTCTATTTCCCAACATTAGTTATTGCTACACATGAGATTTAGAGGAAGTAATTCAGATTTGAAAGCAGGTTAAGGACATCTTTTTATCATCCCTTTGATACTGTTTTAGTCTTTGTTTTATCGCAGTGGTATCCCTGCCGAAAAGCCATGGAAAGGTGTTTTCTATTCTTTACATTATGCCAGGGTGGCCAGACTTGACTATTCTGCCCCAGCTAGCTTAGCTTAACAGATGAATTACAGTTTGCCAAGATTTGATTGATTTGATTGAGGACTTTCTGCTTGAAGTTTTACTTAAGAAGCTGTAACACTGAACACACAAATAATTGTATATACTCTCTCACATGAGATTCAGATTTAATACATTCAACATGTTATACAGCTGTGCATTTCTGTGCAGGTGTTTTCCATTTCATCCTTCTTGAAAAATAGCCTTAAAATCTTACGCTCAAAGCTGGGCAGGGTCACTCAAGACGTAAACAAGAGGCAGAGGAAATTTCAGACTCAGATACCCCTTGAGTTGGCTGGGATACAATGCAGAAAAATAATTTGGTCTTTTGCTAAATCTGCCGATCAGTACTGACATAAACAGACAAGTAAGTTGAATATAGAGAAGATAAGGTAGTTTGTATGTAGGAATGAATTCGTCTCTCCTCAGGTCTGTAAATAAATCAGGAGATCTGCCCTCTGGGTCAGTGGCAAATTGACCTTAATGTCCACCCCTAATAATGCACAGGCCTGGTGAATTGTAGTGTTAGTTGTGAGAAATAGCAGCCAGTTAGAAAGTGTTAATGTTACCTGCCAACTTAATGACCAATGACTGACATGGAATTATATAAACCCGTAGGGAAAAACTTCTGGTACAAAGCCCTGGTCTGCATCCAGACTCATCCAGCTGTGCTAGTTTCACACTCTGACATCCTGATCCAGACATCTTCAAATATTCATTATGTCTACCCGCTGATCATCTCTCTCTTCCATCACACTGTCATTATTTTTTCTTTTCAGGAGTGAGTCTGAAAGCTCAGGCAGACAAGATGAGATCGAGATCCCTCCAGTTCTCCGTCACAGGAAGGGGGCTCGCCTCGCCGAGTCCACGGTTGGTTTGACTCTGTTTACCTCTATGTGGATGTTTGGATAAATACCCGTCTAATATAGTACACTCAGAGTGTTTGTTTCTACCTGTTTCTCACTCACAGAACAGTCAGACTGCTGTTACCGCAGCGACCAGAGACACAGACAACGCTGACTCTCCCGGTTGGTAAGTTATCGCCAACCACGCTGCCCTTAATCCCTTCAGTCATCTAGTCACAGTGACCACTTAGCTTTGATCAGGATTTCAAAGCACGTCTCAGCTTTGATATTTGATTTATTGTGTAAAAATTGATGTTTTCACATTACTGAATAAACCCTGGGCCCAGTGTCCATGAGTTTCATGTGACATCACACAGCATTCATAGTGTCATCTGGGATCAAATATTATCAAGTGCTATAGGCTGCGCTTTGTATGATGGAGAAGTAGAGCTGCCTGAAAGGAAAAAAAGGGGGTTTGATGATGATAGAATAGAAAACTTTAGATTATCAAGCTTATGTGTACTCTACGTTTAGTCTGTTATTTGGATCAGAAAAGCAGCTTCCGAACTAAAACAAGGATGGTGGAGCATTTTTTTCAGTTGAATTTTGTAGATTGTAGAATCATGTAGTGTTCTCCACTGTGTGTGTGTCCCCTGAAGCTGCTGCCTGTTAGCTACTGAGTTCATGATATGACCTCCTTCTGTCTGCAGGTGCAGGTGGGCTGATGGCTGGGAGCTCTACCTGCTGCTGCTGCTGTGGCTGCTGCTCTACTGTTTCTGGATTCTGCCACAGATGGACCTGAAGGCACTGCCCAGCCTGCTGCTCAACCTCTGAACACACACAAACATACACATACATACACACACAATCACAGATACTACACACACACAAACAAACACACTCTTCTTACATAGTTAAACGCACCATTACTTGACAAACAGATAGACAAACTGACACAGCTCTACTGCCACTCCTGTTCCCCGCTCGTCACACTGACTGAACTCCAGGTGAAGTGAAGGCATTTAAAACGTGTATTTTAAACTCTTAGAGCTCATTTTAGGTTTTTGCTTTAAAGCTTTCTATGTGGCTTTAAGTAATCTGTGTCAGAGCCACTGTTGAAAAGGAACAGATCTGTGGTTTTAAATTTACATTTAAATTTATAAGTCTGTAGGGAAAAAAAACAACAAAATATTAAAAGAGAAATCAAAGATCTTCCTCTGGACTCAGACCACAGCTCAACCACATATTAAAGAAAGACAAGATGAGAGAAGTCTAGACCCACAGACACCATGTCCCTTCTTGCAGTGTTGCTATTTTTCTTTAGAATTTCGCCCTTTTTTCTTCTAATCTGCCTGCAGTGGCTCTGACACACTGCTGCAGGTCTGCTCCTTGTTTAAATACACTATAAGAATTTGTGTTTCATTGCTGTGCAAAGCAGACAGAGCTGACTCTGTTAACCTATAGGACTGTACAGCACTGATGTGTAGATAGAGATTCATATTATGGATGTATGGACGCACAGTTGCCTAAATGAAAAGCCATTTTAACCCAGATGAAGAAGCTCAAAGTAAAACTGGAGACAGAGGAGCTAAAGTGAAGATATAAATAAATATATGTATATGTACCTGTTGTTTTGCAAAGAGAAGGAATCAGTCTGGATGAAGGCGTTTTTTGGACAGTGTTGCACATTTGAGAGAGAGAAAACAAACTGCCAAAGATTGCGATGAAAGTGCTAAAACAGAACGAACACAACTCACCACAAGCCCAATAAAAAAACCTGTTTTTAACACCATGAAATGAAGGTCTAGAATAACTCTTGTACTAAAGCATCACCCAGCTCTATATTGTATAATAGTGGAGGCAGAATATGTATTTGTAATATTTTATGGCTCATAAGATGTATGAATGGATTTTTAAAGTTTTATGACAAAGAAATGTTTTATGTAACCAGCTACGCTTGAGCTCGTCATGGAAAGAGAATGCTTTACAATGAAATATCTTTCTAAATGTTATTTTTAAATACCGTCTGTAACAAAGCACTACGACACCCTGACTTAATGATTCCATCACTGTTCCTCACCAGCCCACAGCGTCTCTGTTTACTCTGTAGTGAGCGTGTGCAGCTGTTTTAATATTCAGTCCAGAACAAAGTGGGTCCACCTCGCAGCCCAGTGCACCAGACTCTGTGTGTGTGTGTGTGTGTGTGTGTGTGTGTGTGTGTGTGTGTGTGTGTGTGTGTGTGTGTGTGTGTGTGTGTGTGTGTGTGTCCCTCCGTCCTTGTGAGAACTGGGGCTCTGTCCTCCTTTCCTTTCCTCCGTTTCTGGCATTCTGCAGAGTTCAGATCAAATCTTCTTGATTTTAGGCCCGTCGACCACATAGAAGATCTTTCCCTGCCATTTGACATAACCTTGCACAAAATTTTACAACACTCAGACCTGCTGGTAAATTAGAAACTGCACAGAAAACTAAATTCTGTAAGATTAAAACAAGATGACACATTGGAGACTTTAAGGGCTAAGAGTCCAGGAGAGAGGGGCAGTTGAGTTCTTTCAAGGATACAGTAGACTCTGTGAATGTGTGTGTGCGTGTGTGTTTGTGTGTGTGTGTGTGTGTGCGTGTCCAGTGACCATGACCACAGAATCCTCCCCCTCCACCCAAACACCCCCCTCCAAACCAGTGAAAGGACTGACCCAGTAACAGCATCTTAGCCTTTGTGTCAGAGCCTAATTGTTCCAACAGAACCAGTCAAGTGCAATAAACGACGTGTTTTAAAGCCTTTGTCTCTTGTTGGGTGGTTCTTAAAGAAATGCTTTTTGAAGTTTTCCTCCACTTTCATTCTGTTAGTGTACACTACAATTTTTTACTAGAAACACATTTAGCTCCGTTAGCCCCATTCATCCAACACTAGTAGTATAAATTTATAAGAAATTAAAGCTATAACCCAAATATTGACTTATTCGCATCTTCATTATAAACATGTTTGCATCCTTATGTTACTGATTAGCTAAAAGCCATACAGTGCTGAAGCACAACGTAACAGGAGTGCAGATGAGACATTACACCATTCTTGTATCTTGTTTTTGCTTATTTTCGTATGCATCTGCAACCATTGATGTGAACTATAAAGTTCTGTATTTGTAGCATTAGATGAAATGAATAAAGTTAGTTTGTTGGTATTTGGAGCTTTGGAACAGCAGACCGCTCAGGGTGTCCATGCTGACTTCTGACCTCAACTGAAATCTCCTATTGTGGACACCAGAGCGATATACCTGGACCACAAACCCATGGAAGCAGGTGACCTAGAGACAGAGTTGGTCATTTTGGTATTTCCGTTGTCATTATGATTTAAAAAGAGTAAACACAGTTAAATGTCTTCACCCAACCACTAACCATGAGTGAAAGAAAAGTTTTTGTGTTAACATTCATATTCCCTAAAAAAAGTCCAAGAAATGATCAATTCTGCCAGGGTACGTAAACTTACGAGCACAACGGTATGTACAGACATACAATTCCACTGATTTAAGAAGCTGAAACACTACAATTAAATCTCAGGATCATGTCAAATTACATAATCAGTGAATATATTTGGTCTGACAATACGACCCAAAAGCAAACGGATAGATCCATGTGATGTCCTGGGACATATCCGCTTTATTTCTTCTCCCTTTGGGTGACACTCGTGGGAATTTGTTGATTGTAAGAGACTGAGACAGGATGAGGGACCATATGAGAATGATGGACCGTACATGAGAATGGTAGAGGAGGAGATTGAGTGATGTGCAGCAAACAGCCTAATCTGGAAAGTGAACAAAGTCCAGTGAGACGAGGATTAAGTAAAGATGTTTGCACTCAACATGATGAGCTACTGAGACATCCTTTAGGGCGCCGCTTCTATTTAGAGAATGACAAATGCTCTGCACACACCAACACCTGCTTACCTGATACACACAGGTAGCAGACTAACGTTCCTCAGGTGGAAAAACCCAAACCTTGTATTCAAGATACATGTTAGACCTGTATTTGTCACATGCTGGTTGACAGTATAATTAAAAAAGAGAAACAAAACAAACAAATGAACACAAAAAAACTGTCATTTGGGCAAGAAATGTGAATGCTATGAACTCTAAAAAACAGATGTGTGTGTGTGTGTGTGTGTGTGTGTGTGTTGGCCTTGAGTGCAGCTTCAGGTAGTTGGGTAGGGTGATGCTGCCCTCTACAGGACATAAAAGGATAAAGTTATCACTCTATGAGATTGTGAAGTCACCATAAGTCTGTGAATATAATGTTCCTGTTACATCCAGAAATACATATAGAAGCAAATTTTACCCTGCAAAAAGTTAAGCTAAGAAAAATCTCTGAACACATGTAGATAAACAGTACATTATGGCTTTTGTATAAATATGAATGTAAACATACTAAAACTGTTGGGCACTTATTTTGGTATTACCCAGCTGTGAAGATCTTCTTGAAATATATTGTTTTACTCTGGGAGAATGCATGGCTCGGTCTTTAGGAAAGTAGTATGCAGAAATTATATGTGTACCTTATGCATCTTTTTTTTATTATAATAACAAATACAAATTCCACATCCTTGAATGTAAATGTACAGGTGCAAAATAAATAAATAAATAAAAATACATTAATTTAATTGAATACTCTGAATAACAGAGATCTATTTAAAAAGTTACAGCCAGTAATATGATTTATTTTGTCCTCTTGTAATCTGTATGAATTCTGTGTACATGTATAATAATTATCCTCTCATTTTAATGTAGACAAATTAGGAACAATAACCTCTGTGCATGAATTTCTTGATTTTCTTACAAAATATTGATCAGAATTTAGAAGATACATATGAGATTAAGCAAACAGTAATGACTTTACCCTAGCAGAATTTATGAAATGTGTCCCATTCGTAGTAAATGAATAAATAAATAAAATGATAGAGTAGAAAAAACACATTTATTTTATTATAATCAGTGGAAATCATATACGTATAAAAAACACCCCAAAATAGCACAGTCATCGGGAGATAAATAGATTTTTCTTCGACTTGATCAGTTATATTTTCTAAGAATGAAATAAACAACAATTGACAAATTCCACAAGGTTATTCAACCTCATGAGCACAATTTTAATTATTAATGCCTACTTACTTTAACAGGACCAAACCCACAAATTGAGAATACATTAAACAATGTTTGAACCCTCTAATTTGTTTTCAAATATTAAAAGTATAGTTTGGAGTAAGACATTTGGAGGTTTACTTTCTCCTCCGTGTGTCTGTGTAAACCTATATCCAGTTGCTATTTACACAGGACGAGGATTCACGTTCACTTACGTAGATTACGGTAAAACACAGTAGAGGATAGTTGCGTAGTTCACGTTAACTTTTTGCGTAGCAGAGGCCCAACGGAAAGGAAGTGGTCCCACCGTGGACGAGTAGCCACCAAATGTAGACAGCATTAGTGAATGGCAGTGAGGATATCAAACGAATGATTACAAGTACATCCAAGAGACACGATCAGTAAAGAAATAGACAACGGGTAAGAGAAGTTTCCGAGTTACACGAGCCGTTAAACTGAATAACACTATTCCGTTTTAGTGTATTTTCCTCGCTAGCTTTTGGCTCACGTCGCTAACGGGCAGGCTAACTGATGGTGATTGTGCATGGTGGCTGTCTAGACGTCGTGTAGCACTCCTCGTTGTGTATTTTTTGTCAAGCTATGTTGACGCTTTTCTTTATCATCCACTCGCTCCTAGCTGAGCAAGTTGAATGGAAAATACACCAAGTTATCCCCCTGTAAAATGGTACTTAGTCAGGCGCGATCCATCAGGTGTTCTGTCGAGTATTGCTACCCATCTTATGTGCCACATATGCGTGTCTGCGCACGTGCAGTGTCTCAACACTTGTCACCATGTCCGTAAACAAATGCAGACTTGCTTTGAAAGATGTAGGAAAGACAAACGTATTGATGCACAACTGGGCCCCTTTGAAGTTTAGAAGTATTTGTGTGCACACGCTTTCCCACAGAAGGTCAAAATTAACTTGTGTTGTCGTGAAGTGTGATAACCGTGGACAAACGTAGCCCCCCGCACAAGTGCAGTTTGATGCAGCCTACTTTTATGCTCACAAACACAGAGATAGAATGGAAACGATCATATATAAAACTGAATGCTTCAAACTTCACGTCATTGTTATTTGGCTTTGGGTTTTGTCAATATAATGTACATCCTTAGTGGGGCATTAATTGTGAAGGGTTCTTAGTTCCCCTTCTGAAGGCCTAAAGAAAACATTTAACGGGGTCTTTCACTAATATTTACTTGTCAGTTTCTCAGTATGGATAGAAAAATAAGTCGCAATTCTGTGTAAGTTACGAACGTACTGAAATGGAAAACCATGAGGGGGCATGTTCGGAAAGGGTCGCGCGAGTCCCCAAAACACCTGCTAGCATTGCTAATCGGTAATATTATCCTGCTGAACGCTGCTAGGGAGTTTTTTAGCAGCTTTCCGAGCCTTTTCCCATCTGCACCACCTCGTGAGAAATTACAGCTTCAAAAAACGTGGCAGCCAATTTATGTGCACAAGCTATGGCTTCTAACGTGTTATCAGCTGAACTAGCGGAACGTAAAGAAGCTAATTTGCTGTATGATTAGCATTCAGCAGTTACTTTAGCTCACGTCATGGTTCATACTTTGACATCGATAATGAGGCCAAAGACCCTTTTAGGCTTTATGTCTGGTCATACAGACTTATATTAGATATTTAAAAACGAGGGATAAAATTTAGGTAATGTTATGAATATGTTTTGAATCATACACGGTGAAAGACAAAGATAGCTTGGCAGTTATTGTGCTGCCAACTTGCTAACTTGCTAATGCCAGCATGGTCTGCCCCGATAATTTAATTTTACATTATAAGCTAATGGTTTTTGCTCGCATAGGAAGCTTAGATGCTTTTTAAATGACATGTGACAGACAGATTCTAGGTGACTGCTTTACACTATAGTGATTGAATCTCACACTGGCCTAAGGTCAAAGAGTTAATGACTTTAACTACTGGATATGATGCAGTGAAAATGAATCATTGTGGCTTGTGCTCTGAACATTGTGTTCTGCACACATGCCGGGCTTCACAAAGCTGCTGCCAGAAACACACACTCTTCCAAGCGCTGCAGGACAATGGCAGATGTGTTGGCATGTCAGTATGAGCTCACAAGTGTGAAACAATCAGTAATTTAAAAGATAGTCGAGGTTACAGAGGTCCTTCCACAGCAACACTCTACTGTTGACTAAATAATAAAAAGGCAGGTTATATGACACAGAAATTAGTTTTAGTTTTAAAATACTCCCAAATAGTTATTTCTGAGGAAATATTGTGAGAAAAAAAGTCATAATATTGAACTAAAATATCCGTAGTTTTTATGACGGAAAGCCACAATATTACAATATGTAATAAGATAATTGATCTAATAATGAAAATTTGCGTCGATAAATCTACCCATCTTCAAGACTGATGGTTCCTTGCACACTTTTTCCCAAGTTTTGGATTTTGTGAAATCTGTCTTTCACACTCCTCGTTCTCCATCTTAGTGTGGGCATCTGGCAACAATCTCAATCATTTCGTCTTTAAAATGGCCCTGATACTCCTTTCTGCTATAAGATGTGAGCGTTATACTAAATTGCTAATGTTTGCTGCAACATTCTGACTGCTGTAACTTTTACATCTGTTAAGCAGTCCTTGCTGTCTGGTTTTATGGCGGAGATTTTGTCAGAAATGTAAAGCTCACTACTTGGCATGAAGCCCACTTTCTCTGTGTGCATTTTCAGTATCTAATGACTAGCAGAACCTCATCTCCTTTTTGCACTGTGCTTCTTTCTTTGCAGAACTGTCTGCCTCAGTCAAAATCCCTGCCACTTTCTTTACAAGGTGAGAGCTTCTTCACTCTGGATTATGTGCTAATTTCTGAACTTTAACTTGTTTTGAAAAGTAAGTAGTTTATTGCATGGTAGACAATGTAAATCCCAGGTAGATAAATATGTAATAACAATGCTCTGTCTTCTTGAATTCTCAGGTGTGTTTCTGCCTAAATGAGGGGAAGCATTAGATGTTGATCAAGAGAATTTTTATAATGAAGCCCAGACTAAGCTCTAAGTGCGCCCAGAGAATCTCATGTATTACCTGTAAGTATATAAATGCTGGTTGCATTTTTCAGACAGTGATTGTGTGTTAATACATTGTTTCAAGCTCTGTGGAGCCCCAAACAAATGTCTGGATGTTTTGAAGAAGGCACCATTGATAGTTGCTTTGATGTTTTTGGTGCTTTGTCTCTCTTTTATAGTACACAATAATCATTCTTTCTCACAGGCCCTCTTCAACACATTATTCTTCTTCTCTTCTGCTAGTAAACTTGTGAAAGAAGAGGATGATGGTATGAGATAAAGTAGACGACTGGAGGAGCCCAGTCCCCTCACCTGCACCTCTTTGAAGCATGGCAGGCCTACAGCTCGTCACCCCTGCCACTTCACCCATGGGGCCTTTCTTTGGTCTGCCGTGGCAGCAGGAGGCTATCCATGATAACATTTATACACCTAGGAAATATCAGGTGATCATTTGTCGAGCAGCTGATTTTTGGAGCTTGTTTTTGAGCTTTAATGAGAAGGACAAACACCATTTATTTTAAATTTAGTTCAGTTTCTTCTCTCCTCATCTTCTCACTGTCTTCAAACTGTTGCTCCTTCCACAGGTAGAACTTCTTGAAGCAGCTCTTGAACATAATACTATTGTCTGCTTGAATAGTGGCTCAGGGAAGACCTTTATTGCAGTACTTCTAACAAAAGAGCTCTCCCACCAAATCCGAGGAAGTTACCAAGAAAATGCGAAGAGGACAGTTTTTCTGGTGAACTCAGGTATGTGCAGAGCATCAGTTAAGTTACTTTTTGATTGGCTCAAAACACATTTTGAAGAACCAAACTACTAATTTTTAAGTCCCACCTATCTCTTTTGTTTAGATTTAGTTTCATGGATTTAACTTATGTTTTTTGTTGTCCAGCCCTGTCTGTAGTTCAGCAGGCAGCTGCAGTCCGGACTCACTCAGACCTCCAGGTGGGAGAGTACACAAATCTGGAGGAGACCTCAGCATGGACTGACCAACAGTGGAGTCAGGAGATAATCACGAATCAGGTTTGCTATTCTCTCTCAGGACCTTTTTATACATCCAGCTTAATGAAGTAACAAAATTGAGTCTTACAGACGAACAGTTTCTCTCTGCAGCAAATCAAGTATTTTGTTGACTGTATAATCCAGATTAGAAATCACAGCGGTACATAAGAAACTAACTTCTTGGAGGCTTCCATGGGGAAAGAATTTTAGACTGTCTGCCTTTGATGAGCCTCCTGTTGGTTTCAACAAAGTGCAGCAGGTGTAGTTACTGAGCAACTCTTTCACCATCCTGCAAGTACCAGTAGGTTAGCTGAGCTCAGTAGCATTGTTGGCTGTGAGCCATGTATGGGCCCACTGCCTGAGACTTGTTTGTTGAGACATGTGCCACCTCAACTAGTGTCTTTTTCTTTCGAAGTGTCTACAAAAGATTTTTACTTAATGATATACTGACTTTTTTTAAAAGGCATCATTCAAACCCAGTGATGGAGAGAAGCTGTGAATGAATTGGTGCCATCAGACTTCCTTGTGATTCTCAACATATATCTGTACCATTTCGTCACTATCAGTCCTGCAAAACTCCCACTTTAGTTTCTGACCTTCATATCATCCGAGCAGCAAAGTTGAGTGACAGCTTTAGGTTTTCCTCTGCTGACGTTTCAAAGCAGCGGTCCGTCTGATGGTAGCACTTCTATCAGTGGAACATTCAGTGGTGAAGCTGAGAGACTGATGTTTTCTCCGTCACTCTTTGTGCTCTCTTGGACAGGTGCTGGTCATGACTTGCCACATATTCCTGTATGTTCTGAGGAATAAAATCTTACAGTTATCTAAAATCAACCTGGTGGTTTTTGATGACTGTCACCTGGCCATCACGGACCACCCTTACTGTGACATCATGAAGGTGAGTCTGTGAACAGATTAACAGACGTCTGACTGAACTGTCAGTGACCTCTTTCTCCTCTTTGTGCGTCTGCAGCTTTTTGAGGGCTCAGGTAGCTCCCGTATCCTCGGTCTCACAGCCTCTATTCTGAACGGGAAGTGTGACCCGTCTGAGCTGGAGCACAAGATCCAGAATCTGGAGAGGATCCTGAAGAGCAACGCTGAAACGGCCACTGACCTTGTTGTCCTGGACAGGTATGCCTCTCAGCCCAGAGAGGTGGTTCTGGACTGTGGTCCCTACGTGGATAAGAGTGGCCTCTCGTCCCAGCTGCAGGAGGAGCTGGATGAAGCTCTGCACTTCCTGAATGACTGCAACATACCTGTTGCAAGAGAGGATCGCGACCCCACATTCATCTCCAAACAGGTGAGCACCTGATCCTACAGTTTCTTGTATCAATGTCATTTCTTCTCAATTTTGAGATTCAAATCTCTGTTTGTGTGCAGGATTGTAGCTTGTTTTTTTCTTTTTTATGTTGGTGAGCATTTTACTCCACACAGATGGAACAAGGTGTTTACACCGTAGTTGGACCATTTTTCTTCTTCCTATTCGGTGTGTAGGCTCACCTGACAGAACAGTAACTTGGTCAGTCTGCTCATTGGAAACAAAAACACCAGTATTAATCCTCATTCTATTGCTTCTTTACCGCTGAGCTACATGAAACAAGTTAATAAATAATAGCAACCCTTTAGGTAGAAGCATTTTTACAGAAACGCTGGATCCAATGAAAGCAATGTCTGTGAAAAGCATATGAAGTTTTTAAAAATTTTTTGATTATCACCATGTTAGCATTCCCCCCTGCTCAGAAGATTCTTTGGACTGTTTCTTCTCTTACTGTTCCACTAGCAGTAGCTCTTCTAGTTAATGAAAATGTCTCAACATGCTGCTCACTCTGCCCTGTCCAGGTCCTGAGCGACTGCCGAGCCGTGCTGCAGGTACTCGGCCCCTGGTGTGCAGACAAGGCTGCAGGCATCATGGTGCGGGAGCTCCAGAAGTACATCAAACACGAGCAGGAGGAGCTGAACCGCAAGTTTCTACTCTTCACCGACACCATCCTTCGAAAAGTGCACGCGCTCTGCGAGGAGCACTTCTCCCCCGCATCGCTAGACCTCAAGTTCGTCACCCCAAAAGTCCTCCGGCTGCTCGAGATCCTTCACGAGTACAAGCCTTTCGAGAGGCAGCAGTTTGAAAGCGTTGAGTGGTACAACAACCGCAACCAGGACAACTACGTGTCCTGGAGTGACTCAGAGGATGAAGATGAGGATGAGGAGGTGGAGGCTAAAGAGAGACCGGAAGCCAATTTCCCCTCACCTTTCACCAACATCCTTTGTGGGATCATCTTTGTGGAGAGGAGATACACCGCTGTCGTCCTTAACCGGTACAGCTTTATCTCATCAACTCTAACTGATCCAGGTTATCTATTAATTCTGATCTCATATGTGGTTATCAAGCTGCCAGTGTAAAGTGAATGCATTTTTATTCTTAATATACAAATGTAAAAATTGTATTTGGTTTTTCTAGCCATCACTGTGCCACAAAGCACACAAGATCTCTCTCCTCCTATCTCAACCTTTTTTACTCAGATGATAGCAAAAATCTCAGGTCCCCTGTAAAACTACATGTAGCCAAAGCAGCAGATTAATCTACTGTCTGTGGTTTTGTTTGTGTTGTTAGTCTGATCAAAGAGGCGGGGAAGCAGGACCCAGAGCTGGCTTACATCAGCAGCAACTTCATTATTGGCCACAGCATCGGCAAGAACCAGCCGAGGAACAAACAGATGGAGGTGGAGTTCAGGAAACAGGAGGAGGTATGCAGTTGGTTTCAGTGACTGGAAAGATTTAAGCCGTCGTAAGCTCTTCCTTTAAGAAGCCCAAGGGACAGCCCAAAGAACACATAAAAAAAAAATCTGTTTGCCTTTTTCTTTATCAACAGGTCCTGCGCAAATTCCGTGCTCATGAAACCAACCTGCTGATAGCCACCAGCATTGTGGAGGAGGGCGTGGATATCCCAAAGTGTAACCTGGTGGTGCGGTTTGACCTGCCCACAGAGTACAGGTCCTACGTCCAGTCCAAAGGCCGTGCTCGAGCCCCTGTCTCCAACTACATCATGCTGGCTGACAGTGAGAGGACCAAAGCCTTCGAGGACGATCTCACCACCTACAAGGCCATAGAGAAGGTGACTCTTTTGTCTTTGTCTGGTTCCGTGTGACTTATACTATGGAGGAGAGATTTAGGCCATAACAAGGAACTTTTCCTCCTCCTAGATTTTAAGAAATAAGTGCTCCAAGTCAGTGGAGGTGAGTGAGTGTGAAGTGGAGCAGGTGACGGACGACGACAACATCCTTCCACCTTATGTGCTTCGATCTGAGGATGGAGGTCCACGTGTTACCATCAACACAGCCATTGGACACATCAACAGGTGGGTGATTTATGACATGCATATAGAAAAACAGCGCTGAAGTGTATAGCTCTGCTTTGGAGCAGCGTTTTTTAACATTATTTGATTTTATGGTGCTCAGGTATTGTGCCCGGCTGCCCAGTGACCCCTTCACACACTTAGCACCCAAATGTAGAACTGGGGAGCTGAAAGATGGACGCTTCCAGTCCACTCTCTACCTGCCAATCAACTCCCCCCTGAGGGTCCCAGTAAAGGTGAGAAAGAACATTGAATCTTAAGATTTCATTTCATGCTGCTGTGTTGACATTGTATGAGAATGTACTGCAAGGTGCGACATCTTTGTTATTAGAGTTTGTTAGTTAGGTAATAATAATAAAGGATTATCTTAAACTTTTGGGATACTTTTGCTGCCCCCCAACCAAATACAGTAATATCACAACTTTACCAGGTTCAATTGTCTCATGGTGTCACTTTTTTTTCAGGGTCCTATCATGAACTGTGCCAGACTGGCAGAGAAAGCAGTTGCACTACTATGCTGTGAGAAACTCCACAAAATGGGTAAAACCAGAACAACAATTTTTATTTCAGAATGCACTATTCTTTGAAACATAGCTGTATATAAATTTATAGCTTCACAGTTTATCTGAGTCTGTTTATCTCTCTCCCTCCCTTCCAGGTGAGCTGGATGATCACCTGATGCCGGTGGGGAAGGAGACCGTGAAGTATGAGGAGGAGCTGGACCTTCACGATGAGGAGGAGACCAACGTACCTGGCCGGCCCGGCTCCACCAAGAGGAGGCAGTGTTACCCTAAAGCCGTGAGTAAACTAGTCCAGCTCATGTCTAGTCTCAGGATTCATACCCAGAGTCATTAAAAAGGAATTTATTTTAAATGTTTTTTTTTTTTTTCTCAGTTTGGTTTCATCCAAACACACTTAAACTGCTGGTCTGATGTTAATGAATGAAGCAACTTTAAACTATCTCCAGTGAAACTTTTATCATGTACAAATCTGATCCCAGTGGTGCATCTCTGGTCTTCTGAATTTTCTTTTGGTTGTATAACTTTTTGTCATGAAACATTTTGGTTTAAAAGGTTTATCGTAGCAGCCATTTCTACAGCTTTTGCTATAATAAGGAGTTCACATGTTGTTCTTGTGATAAAAACAAAATATAAATACAGAATCCAGATAATTCAGAGGCAATTTAATTTTTCTGTTACTAAGATTATTTTGGTTGTCTTTCATTTTATTTTTTTGTGTTCAATTTGTGGATCATCTCCTTTTAATGTCTTTTTCAATCCTTTACCCAAAGGAGCTTTATTTTATAAAGTGTTGAGAATGAAACAGAAGATATCAGCATTTGTGAAGCTGTAATCAGAATTTTTTTCACTTTTCTCCTTTATAAAATGCTCAGACTTGCTTTAAAACTTTTTATATCTTCCCTCTTTAGATACCAGAGTGTCTGCGGGACAGTTACGCTGTGCCTGGACAGACATACTACTTATATGTGATTGGGATGGTCCTCACCACACCTCTACCTGATGAGCTCAACTTCCGTAGGAGGAAACTCTACCCACCTGAGGACACCACCAGGTGCTTCGGCATCCTGACTGCCAAACCCATACCTCGAGTGAGTCTTCTGGTTTGCTTCATACTTTAACCAAGTGGCAACCTCCGGTCTGAAAATATGAAACAATGCATTAGTGCTAAAATCTGCTGTTCATTGAGTGTCCGCTTGAGACATCCATCTATTACATTCTATGACTTTTACACATTTTGACCTGTAACTGGGTTTTATCTGTTTAGATCCCACATTTCCCTGTGTACACTCGCTCGGGTGAGGTGACCATCTCCATTGAACTGCAGAAGTCTGGCTTCTCCCTCACCACCGCCCAGCTTGACCTCATCACCCGCCTGCACCAGTACATTTTCTCCCACATCCTCCGCCTGGAGAAACCTGCACTGGAGTTCAAGCCCACCCTGGCTGACTCGGCGTACTGTGTTCTACCTCTGAATGTTGGTGAGTAGTGTCACTTGTTGTGAGAACCGCTGTTGTCCACATTTCCATGAGTGTGCAGTTGCTCATTGCTTAACCGTCTCTCTTCAGTTGGGGAAACCAACATCCTTGATATGGACTTTAAGTTTATGGAGGACATTGAGAAGTCTGAGGCCCGCACTGGCATTCCTACCACTCAGTACACAAAGCAGAGCCCCTTCACCTTCAAGCTTGAGGACTACCAGGATGCTGTCATCATTCCAAGGTACTGCCTCCTTATTTAGGACTAAAACTGTCCTGTAACTGGGAAATACTGACATTCTAATAACAGTGAAAATAACTGCTCTGCACTGAGCCTTCACACCTCTTCTCCTCTTCTCTCTCAGGTATCGTAACTTTGACCAGCCTCATCGCTTCTACGTTGCTGATGTGTACACAGACCTGACACCGCTCAGCAAGTTTCCTTCACCTGAGTACGAGACGTTTGCAGAGTACTACAAAACCAAGTACAACCTGGACCTGTCTAACCTGAACCAGCCTCTACTGGATGTGGACCACACCTCCTCCAGGTCAGCAGCACTGAGAGCATGACCATAAGATTCAACCCTCAGCCTGTTGGGTTTTTTTGTTTGTTTTTTTGTAGCATGTTTGAGTTGAAAGAGAGTTGAAATGTTGATTTTTGTCTCTGTTAGACTGAACCTTTTGACTCCTCGGCACCTGAACCAGAAGGGTAAAGCCCTGCCGCTCAGCAGTGCAGAGAAGAGGAAGGCCAAGTGGGAGAGTCTCCAGAACAAACAGGTAACACCTGCTGCTGTTGTCATCGTGAGAGCTAAAATAACATGTTTTCATTCAGTGACCGATGGTAAACAGGCTCTTCTAACCCTACACATTCACACTCTGCTGACTCTTGAGTTTGGTGTATTGGCAAAGGGTCACTTCACTGTGTGACTACCACTGAGCCACAGCCTCTCCAGAACGGTGGTCCTGTTTTGACACAGCGTTGTGGTATTTTTCAGATCCTGGTTCCTGAGCTGTGTGCCATCCACCCAATCCCTGCCTCCCTGTGGAGGAAAGCTGTGTGTCTGCCCAGCATCCTGTACCGTCTCCACTGCCTTCTGACAGCCGAGGAGCTCAGAGCTCAGACAGCCAGTGAAGCTGGAGTTGGAGCCCAAACCCTCCCTCCTGATTTCAGGTCTTTGAACATGCAACATTCACACAACACACAAATTATCTAACACCTACCCTCTTTTAGATAGCCACATTGTGAACCAAACTCATCCTCAAGAACAAGACAGAGGGAAAGAGCATCTGCGGAGTTCTGATGCGGCACATGAACTTTTTTATTGTAACACTCACAGATGCAAGGAGAGCAAAAGTTTTTTTTCTGATGTGAAGTTAATTAATGTAAAAGGCATCTAAAGTGCTAAAAGCATTTGCTGCTTTAATTATGACAAAGTGTTTTAACCTCCCCCCACTGCTTTGCAACATCTCAACATGAAGCTGGTGTGTTTCTTTGATGCAGGTATCCAAACCTGGACTTTGGCTGGAAGAGATCCATCGACAGCAAAACCTTCATCACCTGTCCCGAGTCATGTGGTGAAGATGGTGAAGAGAACTGTACGCACCAAGAGACTGTAACCCCTGACCCCGTCTCCCTCACACATCTCAGCAGCCACCACTCTTCCCCCTTGAAGCCTGGAGAGGACCCCTGCACCAGGAACCTAACCAACGGCACTGCCCCTGTCGCCAACTGTGACGATGACGGCCACCAACTCGAGCACCTTCACCAACATGACAATTGCCAACGCTCGCAGCCCGACCCCCTCGAGCTGCAGAGCCCTGAATCAATACAAACCACTACCTCAGTTTCTGTGCAGCCCTCTCCCAGCGTGAAGAAGCCCAGCTCCAGTCCTCCACAGCCCAGCGATGAATGTACAGCAGGGAGGACCTCAGACCACAAAAATATAGCTACCTCAGTCTGCAGCCGGGCAGCCACGGGTCCCCATGCTCACACAGCACCTTCCCCTGACCTCCCCTTTGTCCCCCAGCACAGAGCCGAGGCAGGGGACTCCCCCAAAAGCCTGGGGCCAAACCCGGGCCTCATCCTGCAGGCCCTGACCCTATCCAACGCCAGCGACGGCTTCAACCTGGAAAGGCTGGAGATGCTGGGAGACTCCTTCCTCAAACATGCCATCACCACCTACCTATTCTGCACCTACCCTGATGCACACGAGGGACGACTCAGCTACATGCGCAGCAAGAAGGTGAAATAGCCTTTCACTGCCATAGGTTATCTTTGTGTTGTTTCTTCAAAGTTTTGCAACACAACATCAAACTTGCAGGGTTTTATCTTAAAATTTTACCCTCAGATTTATGCCTTTTCTTTTTCACAAGAAAACATGTTCCATCTGCTTGAGGAGTAAGACATGAATCGTTTCTCTTGAAATGCATCCACAAGATGTAGACCAGTTCAGTATTTCTATCAGCTGTTGTTGGTGAGGAGATTAGACATGATGCTGTCAAATAATTAGTCTTAGAGCCCTCTGATAGCACTTATTGCAAAACAGCACAACATGATAAGACATTTCTGATTTATATAGAATAACTTCAGTGAGCAGCAAGCTTTTGTTCCTGAAGCTTGAACCTGTAAATTAGAAAAAATGGTGTCAAAAACAGAGTGGAGACCAGTTTGATGGACCTGCAGCTCTGTTGTGCCAGTGCCAAAAACACATACACCTCAGTTTTGTACCCTGACACAGCTGTTCTGTTTGATTGTTGTCATGTTTCAGGTAATTATTTCCTTTGTGTCTTTGTTCAGGTGAGCAACTGTAACCTGTACCGTCTGGGGAAGAAGAAAGGCCTCCCCAGCAGGATGGTGGTGTCTATCTTTGACCCCCCTGTGAACTGGCTTCCTCCTGGATACGTGGTCAACCAGGACAAGAGCAGCACCGACAAACTGGACTCAGAGGAGGTCAGTTGCTGGACTTCACCTGTGTGCGTGGGAGCGTGTAAACTTTTGTGTTGCCCCGTAGCCCTTCCCTCCACAGTGCTTGACCCTGGTAAAAACCTAAAATGAAACTATAAGGTTTTGGTCAATGATTGTTCTATGGCACACAGTTTTGTTATTGTCCTTTTGCTGCAGACGTAGAGTCAATATAAGGTCACTAGAGGGCAGACTATCACCTTGTCTAGTGGCCGTATTGTCATTGCGTTCATCTCTTTAGAGTCCCAGGCTGTTTTCCAAACCACCTACCACATACTACTCCTTAATTTAGTGATGAACACTGTACACTGTCTAATGATTTTGCATGTAGTATGTATGCCTGTTCTGTTGGGTCTGTTTTGTAGTATGCTACTAGGGTATTCGGTGGATAGGGCAGATGGATTTTTATTTTACTTATTTATTTTTTATGTTTTACTTTATCACAGATATAGAATACATGAGGTACATTTTTGGCATTTCAGTCTTTAATAAGCAAAGAGATTGCCAGATGAAGTATTTTGTATCTATCAGTGTGGAGATACAGGAACAATACATTAAAAGAGAAGTTAAATCAAAGATTAATAAAAAATATATGAAAATAAATAGAATTAAGAAAATGAAGGGAATGATATTTATTTTTCAGCAAGGATTTATTTTGAGTAAATGTATTGGTTTTTGTGCAAGGAACATTTAAAATTCATTTAGAAAGACAGCAAACTCGGGGAGAGATTTCAGGGCCCTGTTTTTATGAAATTTACAAAGGTATAGAAATTTATTACAGCAGAATTGCCAGATATAATTTTTAATCTTACACCAAAAGTTATTGTGTATAAAAGTAAATCTGGAACCAACTGACTTTTTGTTTTACTGCTGATGAAAAAAAACTGCTTCCATTTTACCCCCGTAGGCTGAATAACTGATTTATATGAGCATGAATCTTGTTGAAGCAAACACCTCTTCCATGATTACAAAAAAAGGCAGCGAATCCTCAGACTTAAGAATCTAGAACAAGATCTATTTTTAGCAACTACTGTCAGTCTTTTTGTAGAATATGACCCACATAACTTAAATGGATAAAATGAGGCAAGACAAAGATGTTCCATTTTTTTGTGCAGTTTGTCCAGATTTACAGATTTTAAAAGGCTGAAAGCACAGATAACAGATAAATCAAAGAAAAAGAAACAATGCCAAAAATACTTTTTTTCCAAGTAATATTACCAGAATTCAATCCTGCAAAGCTTTTCAGGCAGATTTTTTTTTTTTTTTTTTTTTTTAAATATTGAGTTAACGCTATTGAAAAAACATTTTATATATGAATGCATGGTCAACAATTCTGGTTAAAAGAACAGTATGCTCTGCCTCAGAGGCTTGTTAGCTGTCAAATCCGAGCGCCCTCTGCTGGATAAATTAGGAGAAGACACCTATTTAAAAGTCTTTTGTCTGCCTCACATTAAGCCTTTCACAAATGATTTCTATTAATCAGCCAATTTCAGACATGATGAGCAGGATGTGATGCTCTTGACCTGTAACACCAGCGTAGCCGTATTCCCACCAGCTGTATAAAAAGCTGTATAGAATGAGATTATTTTCGCAGTTGTTTTGGTTGAGATTTGTGTTTATGTTTAGACTCAGAGCAGACCACAGGGTGATGTTTCTTTGACTGAAGTATTTGTGAATTATGATTGATTTCCAGTGCCTTTGTTTCTACAAACAAGTAAGCATGTATTCACAGCTTTTGTTTTACAACTTCATTTTTTATTACAAGAACCATTTTTCCCAACCACAACTAAAGAGTGAAATGTCTCTGTTGTGTGTGAGGAGAAGCAGCCAAACCAAAGCCATGACTCAAAGAAACTGAAGTCTGCTGGATATTTACTCATCTTATAACCCACACACCAGGAAACTCATTTTGAAAATCCTACATCATTTTCATTTAGACATTTAAATAGCTGAAAATTGCTGGTTGATTCTCAGTCAGCCTGATTTATTCACTGAAACTCGTCTCCTTTTCTTAAACCACATTCAGGCTAAAGAGGACATTCTTGCCAACGGACGCTCTGGGAACGACTACGATGAGGAAGACGAGGAGGACGGTGAGGAGATGGACGATGAAGCTGAGCTGTTGCTGAAGGACGAGCCAAAGGATGAAGTCAACATGGAGGACGACCTGGAGTACTACAAGGAGCACATCAAGTTTATAGACAACATGCTGCTGGGATCTGGTGCGTTTGGGAAGAAGATCTCTCTGAGCGGCTTCCCTCCCCCCCTCCCCCCTGGATCAGCCTCCTCCCCTGCCATGGAGTCTCCGTATGACTGGAAGGCCCCAAAAAAGCCTCTCCACCCCACCACAGCCCACTTTCCTTCTGAGTCTGCGCCCAGCGGACCCTCCGCCGAGGAGTTTGACTACAGCTCGTGGGACGCCATGTGTTATCTGGACCCCAGTAAAGCAGGGGAGGAGGACGACTTCGTGGTCGGGTTCTGGAATCCTTCAGAGGAGAACTGCGGCGCCGAGCTCGGTAAGCAGTCCATCTCCTACGACCTGCACACTGAGCAGTGCATCGCAGACAAGAGCATCGCTGACTGTGTGGAGGCACTGCTGGGCTGCTACCTGACCAGCTGTGGAGAGAGAGCTGCCCAAATGTTCCTCTGCTCACTGGGCCTCAAGGTGAGTCTGCACCCGCACGTTTGCTGCATGATTCACTGAGTTTAAAAAAATGGTGTCCTGGATGAAACCGTGTGTATGATGTACACAACAAGGCCTGTTTGAAGAGCCAAGATTTAAACCATGACGAGAGATGTGTTTTGACTAGGGATGGACATTGTAAACCTCTTCCTGTTAAAAAAATTATCAGAAATGATTATCCACTAATCCATCGACATCATTAGCCTTTTATTGATTCTTCACATCACATTGGAGCAAACAGACCCTGGGTCATCTATTCTGCCCCAGCTAGCTCAGCTTTGCAGATAGGTAACAGATTCCTGCAAAACCTCTTTCAGAGTTAACTCGAAGCTTTGAGAAAGGATCTGCAGCTGATTTCAGCCATTGACTAGGAACACTTGGTGTCCTGGATATTTGTGATGTTCCTCCAGAAGATAAGTGTGGGTTTGTAGAGGTAGTGAGTTGTTTTTCCTGACTGCAGGTGCTGCCGTTGGAGCGAGGAGCCTTGACAGGTGCAGGTGGGCAGGACTGTCACACAGCCAACGACTTGTGTTACGGCTGGCTGAAGATCCCGCCCCGCTGCATGCTGGACCATCCGGACGCAGAGCGGACACTCAACCACCTCATCTCTGGCTTTGAGAATTTTGAAAAAAAGATCAACTACACCTTTCAGAACAAGGCTTACCTGCTGCAGGCCTTCACCCACGCTTCCTACCATTACAACACCATCACAGGTGAGATTAAACAAACTTTATCATTGTTTATCACTAAAGAAATAAAAGCATTGTGTTAGAGAAGCCCTTTGTTTGACACTGAGTCCTGCTTTGGGATCAAATTCTGTATTAGCGGTCTCTGGGGTGTTAAATAGACTCTGGAAACGAGGTAGACCTGTTTGCAGGAAATAACAGACAGTAGAACCTCCCTTTTAATTATTTGAAAAGTAGGAGGTGAAAACACCTAACACAAGGATGAATATCGCTTTTCAAAAACATAACTCGTTGGATGAAGCCAGGTCATCTGATTTGGATGCTTTCCATCAACGAAGAGTATGTGACGGCTGTTTTTTGTCCTCAGATTGTTACCAGCGGCTGGAGTTCCTCGGTGATGCAATTCTAGACTACCTCATAACAAAGCACCTTTATGAAGACCCGCGACAGCACTCTCCTGGCGTGCTGACAGACCTGCGCTCTGCTCTCGTCAACAACACCATCTTTGCCTCTCTGGCCGTCAAGTACGACTACCACAAGTACTTCAAGGCGATCTCGCCTGAGCTGTTCCACGTCATCGATGACTTTGTTCAGTTTCAGCTGGAGAAGAACGAGATGCAAGGCATGGACTCTGAGGTGAGTCCTGTCTGTAGCAGAAACAGCAGGATCTGGACTGAACAACAAAACCCTGCAGGAAGAAACCTAATCTCTGCCGCTGTAGATTTTTCCCTCTAAAATAAAGTCAGCGTTCAGACAGACCTGCCCGAGTAACCAGGCTGTCAGCTCCCATGAATCTGTTTCATATTCCAAAGATTTCAGGACTGAGCAGAAAATGCAGTTGGATTTAATTTGCCTGGAAATGGCTATCTTGGCACCAGATCTCCTCTCATTCTGCTGCAGAGGTACTTAAAGCCTTAGGCACAACAGGCACATACAAGCATCCCAAAAAAGAAAAACAGCTGAAAAAAAAAAAAAAGAAAATGGGAAGGAGTAATCTGGTACTGCTCCACTGCTCTCCATTCATCACATTAGAGAAACAACAACACGATGAAGCTGCTTGAACTGTTACTTGTCTGTCAGTGAATCATTAGTGTGTCAACATGTTTGACTGTTTCTCAAAAGGTTTCTGAGCAGTTTTTTTCTCACTGGTGCTCAAACAGAAACTCATGTATTTAAACTGAGTCATTTATTCAGCATGTAACATGATGCATGCAAACAGGCAGATGTAGCACCTTTCTGCACTCTGGTTTAGAGGTGTGGATGTCTTTATTGGTTTTCTTTTATACCTTTATATATTTATGTTTAATGAGTTTTTCATTGATACGTATCTAACATTTACATAAAAGAGCTTATCAAAGGGTCTTGATCGTGTGTTCAGTCATCATCAGCTCACAGCTTTGTGTGGTTTTTCCTGCAGCTGCGTCGTTCCGAAGAGGACGAGGAGAAGGAGGAGGACATCGAGGTCCCGAAGGCCATGGGGGACATCTTTGAGTCACTAGCAGGAGCCATTTACATGGACAGCAGGATGTCACTGGAGACGGTGTGGCAGGTGTATTATCCAATGATGAGGCCACTCATAGGTGAGGAAGAGCCAAAGTGCACGTTTATGTTTGTCGATGTCTTTATAGAGGCTTACTGTTCTTTTTTCAGTCTTTGTGTCCCGCTGGTGTCCCTGTAGTATCTTTAACTGATTTATAGATTGATAATGTCTCTATTTTCTATCTTTGCTGTTTTAGAATACCTTTATTTCAGCCTCTGTCTGAAACACTTTGTTTTAGCTGCTGTCTCTAGAAGGCTCCCCATATATCTGTGAAAACCTGCCCATGTTTGGTCCGAACATCCAGCCTTGTTACTTTATATCCATCTTTAAAACATGGGAGAGCAGGCCACTCACTCCCGAAGGAGTAAAAATATTCTGGGATGGTTAAGATACCACTTTAAGTAGAGCCTCACATCCTCTATTCTTTTACCACCTGCAGAGAAATTTTCTGCCAATGTGCCGCGCTCTCCGGTGAGGGAACTGCTCGAGATGGAACCAGAAACTGCCAAGTTCAGGTACCACTTCTGCATTTTTGAGTTTGACTTTTGTCACTGAGTTCAAGCAAACATTCATTTTTCATTGGAAGGCTTGATTGAGGGAGTGATTTTTATCAGTGTACTGATGTTGACTGCATGAGGAACATTTTCAAGTCCTATTTCCTGCTTGTGGATGCAGAAGACGCTTAATTTGTGATTTTTGACATAGTGTTTGGAAAAGAAAAGGTGTTACGGGTTTAAGAAATGTCATTTTTTCAATTCAAAGGGAAAATTTAATTGGACTAAACAAACATTTTTAAGTCTGGAGTGTGTGTGTGTGTGTTAATGCCTTAATCCTATGCCCTTCTGACAGAAAAGAAGTCAATGCTGTGAACAAGCCACATTTTCTTAAAACAAATAAATATTGCTCATGCCTCAGGACTTCATTCATAACATCCAGCGTTAACTTTGTGAAGGACGTAGATCCATGTTTTGTACCTGAAAGCCATATCTTCTCATTTCTAGCACTGACTCGAGTCCTGTGGCCGTTCTTTATTTCTTTCTTTGCAGCCCTGCAGAGAGGACGTATGACGGAAAAGTTCGGGTGACGGTAGAGGTTGTGGGTAAGGGCAAGTTCAAAGGAGTTGGCCGCAGCTACCGGATCGCCAAGTCAGCGGCGGCGCGTCGAGCTCTGCGCAGCCTCAAAGCCAATCAACCTCAGGTCCAAAACAACTGAGCTCAGCATTAGCACCTAAGCTATCGACGCTAACGGAGAGAAAACAACGTGGGGTTCCCAAACAGCGTGATGCTAGCGCGGGAACAGTGTGTGGAGACTCAGCAGAGGAAGAAACAGACTGATCTCACAACAGATTTCACATTGGATCATTTACCTTTTCTCTTTTTTACCCCTTTTTTTTGCGCAAACACAATCTTTACTTTCCCTCTCTGCTTTGTGTAATCACATGAGTGCTTTATTAACGTTTAGCAAAGTGTTTAAAAAAAAAAAGGTCAGGTCTCAATGTCTACTCCTCACTGTTTGATTTCTTTGTTAACCTCCGTGTCAGTGAGACGAGGCTTATGCTTATTGTGTAGTTGTAGATTGTACATAGTTCAATCAAAGGTGTAAATCAAAGTATGTAGGAAGAAAAAAAACAAAAAACGCTAAACTCCTCAGCCTGTGCACTAGTGCCAGTCAGTTTTAAAGCGGTTTGATGAACGCTAACAGCGGACGTGGCTAACAGATACCACTGGAGCAGACAAACCTGGTGGCACCTCTGTCTGAAATCTGTCTTGAAAAGGTATTCTTAATCATTTTTGCACTTGTTCCATTAGGGTCTGTTACTTTGAGAATTGTGTGGTCACATTGACACCAAAATCATTTACGTAGCAAAGTATATAAATATATATGAAAATAATAAAATACATGAATGATATTCTCGGCCTTCGGCGCTGAGGCTCACCCTCATGTCCTGCAGAGAGGAGTGGAATTTCAACATTCCCAGTTACTGTAATTTAATCTAGTTTTTAACCGCACTTGGGGTTGCATGTTCTTGTAGCTTATGTGTAAACCATGACAACTGGACGGCTTCTTTAAATGTTTAAATCTATGGATATACTATCTACAGAGTGTGTGAGAGCCGCATTAGATGTTTCTGGCATAATCTCCATGATTTGATGTTTTGATACAAAGAGTGAATGGAAGTCAGATCTTGCGCACTAAAATGTCTTTCAGCCGAGCGGATCATCCAGTTTTGATATAAAAAGAGAAAGACATATCACACGTTGGATATATGCTGCAGACTTTTCTACTAATTGGATACTCGACACACAGAATCTTTTCAGATAAACAGTCTTTGTGAAAAAGGCCGATTCACTTCAACACACTAGTGTTCCTCACATCCCGATCCTACCAAAGCTAAAACAGATGTGACACTATGAGGTTGAAGTTGATTCCTCGGGATAAGGATACCAGCCTTTTTTTTTTTTTTTTGTGGTTTCTGTTCCAACAAATTTTGCTTCTCGCTAAATGTCTTTTTTTTCTCATCAATAAGCCCTTTTTTCACGTGAATACCTCAGTTAATTGCATGCATTTTCTTGTCTTTATTTTTTTTCTTTTTGTTTGGTGCTATGTTTTTGTATTAAGCTTGAATTTCTCATCTTTTTTGCACTGTAACTATAATACCTCTTTATTTGACCTTTTTTATTTTAATTTTTGGAAATCTGTTTGATTTGGTTGTCCCGTTCGTCAGCCATCAAGCTGTAGGAGAGAGCCGCGTTGTCGTCTTTCCCCCCACCCATACTTGAGGTTGACACTTTTGGGGGAAGGGGAGGGGCAGGAAGTCTACTCTCTGCACATAAGCATAACTTTTTTTTTTTTTTTTTCATTCATTAGCTTCGAGTTTCATTATTGGAGAATCTGCTCGTAGAGTCGTGGGATAACAAACAGGACTGATGGATCAGGAGGGTCCGTGCTTGTGGACGTAATCAGACTGCACTCTTTGAAAACTGACGTGATTTTTTTGAAATTCACTCTCCTTTGTTGAAGAGTCAGTGTGACTTTATACCTGGGTCCATTTGTCATCTTTGGGGACATTAATAGAATAAAACAAAAATCTTCAGGAAGGTTGCTTCAGCCTGCAGCTATGTGAACAGATGTAGTCGCTGCTGTGTGACGCAGACAAATCTGATCAAAGCTTGACCTCTTAAAATTCCTGTTTCTGCCTGTAACAGGCTTTAAATCTGACAGCATTACTGGAGGGATCCCTACAGAGACCAAGCTTTTTCTTTAAGACAAAGAACTTATTTTTTCTGACCACAAACAGACACTTCATCACTCCCTAAAGACTAGATATTTTAATCCACAGAACACAGGAACTGATGGTCCGTTTCTTTCAAAAAGCGCCTCATCTTTAAATGTGGGACTTTGGCGTGCTGGATGTTAAACCTGTTTCTGGAGAAACCCACAGAGGCGGCAGCAGACCAATAACTCGAGGGGTTTTAATGTTCAAGTGCTGCTTTTGCATTGAGCTGACATCTGATTAAGTCTTTGTCTTATTTCAGTATAGATGGTCTTAATATGAGCCACATGCTTCTGAGAAGTCCAGAAAGGCATTTAATTTGAATATTGAAAGACAAAGATGACACCTGTACATAGTAAAAAACAAACTAATGGGAAAAGAAAAATGTACTTGTTCAGTTTTTGGTATTAAGATAGAAATTTCATTCCAAGAAATGACAGTACATTTTTTCTGGACCCGTCACGTGTGTGTGTGTATCTCATATTTAGTCTGATAACCATTTGGATAGAAATGGGACAAAAACACTCACTCATTTCAGTTTGTTCAGTGTGTCAGTGGGATTTGGTGAAGTCTGTTTCTGATTAGAAGAAATAATAGTTCTCTTCACAATGTGATCAGATGCATTTGCCTCAAGTCGTCGTGTTTCACTGCTGCTGGCTGAAACGATCCACTGGAACTCTTCTTTAACATTTTCTACCTTTCAATCCTGTATCCCCTGAAATATGAAAACAAAAGGACCCAAGTTTGGAAAATCTCAAAATACCCTTTCTTGGTTGAAGGAGACGTTTACCTCTGCGGTTCCTGAAAGGAATCAAAGTTTTTTAATCTCACTCACAGGCGCTTCTACCTCAGCGACGGTGCACTCAATCCAGTTACACAAACTGTAATCTCTTCACTCTCTCTTTACTGTGACAGACACATGCAGTATACAGCACTTCAGCTGCCTCTCAGAGAGGGACACGAACCAGATCTGGTGCCTTCGTTTTGAGAAATCTTCAACACAAACACTGCATTTAAAGCTCCTGTGAGGAGGGAGATTGTGCTGATATCAGCAAGAGGATTGTGTTCTGGTAATGTGGTTTCTTGTTTTTAGAAACGTATCCCTCTTTAGCCTGCACTCTTACCAAGTCTTTATTTTGGGAAAATGGATCGCTGTTGAGAAAACACGGAAACTAATCGGATTGAACTCATGTTTTGTAGCACTTCACGTTTGCTAAATATTATCTAAAAGTCCTCACAGAAGCTTTAAAATCAGTGGAAGAGTCTATTTAGATTTGACTTTTTATGTATTACTGTCAGCAGCTATCAGCTCCTTTCTGCTTTGCACCGTTTTCTAAATCTACCTTTCAGTATATGTGAAAAAAACCTCTCTATCAGACCAACCCAGACATTGTTGTCCAAACAAGAACCGACAAATTCAAAACTGAGCTTCATGAACTTCATGCACAGTCAAAGAAAAGTGCCGGTTTTTATCCTCTCTGTGCTGGGATTGATCCTACTCTTTGCAGCCATCATATTAAGTCTTTTTTTTCCAACGGGGTGAGCATTTCAGAGGACTTTCCTCAGTTTTGATTTGGTAAATCACGTTAAAGAGTGCAGTGTGTGCTTCCATCTCCAGCATGTCTGACCCTCTGTCTGTAAATGCTTCAACCTGAGCTGTTAGTCTTCTGTTAGTCACACACCTCCCAACACCTCAGTCTGTAGTACACACACAAACACACACACACACGCTCACAGCCATTACACGCTAATGACCTGCAAGTCTCCAGCAGGAGGGGGGGTTACTAACAAAGAATGTGAATCACTCATACAGTGCCACGCTCTCTCCGTTTGTGTCTGAAAATACAGATCATAGAAACGCTCGTCAGAACTCAACAATGTTTTGTGGGTTTTTGTTTTTTTTTTCAGGAGGGAGGTGTGTGTTTGTTTATGTGTTGATGTGTGTGTGTGCAGGAGGGAGGGCGGGTCCTTTGTTATTCAGAGCGGAGTTTGTCGTCTCGTTCCGGCAGATGTTTTTTCCTTTCTTTTTGTACATGTAGCACAATTGAGCATTGCACTTGGGCGCCATACTTTACCTCATGTCAGAGTGTGAAAGGGAGTGAGCGATGGAGGAAATAAGTGTGTATATATGATGTTAAAGAGGACTAACTCGGGGTTCAGGCTCTGCTGCTGCCTTGAACGCTGGTTATACACCACAACAGGCTGTGATGAGGGGACAGTGTGTGCTGTCAGCCTTTATTTGAACAAATTCTCTGTTAAATCCCTCACTCTCTGATGTAACAACTTTGAAATTAAGGAGGCTCTATTCTACCATTTCATTCTGAGCTTTGTTGCGTGAAAGCCAAACCTTTCACAGCTCTTCTTTTGAGCTTAAAGAAAAATCCACTCAAAGATGATGCTGTTGGAAAACTTGCATTTACTCAATAATGTGGAAGAAAAAGTGGTGTTCAGCTGAGTGCAGATTTCATTCACAAGATTCGAGATGTTTACTTTATTCAAATTCACTCTGTGTTCTCCTTTTTGACACCTTATTGCAGAGTTTGTTTTGTGTTTGTTTTCGTTCTTTTTTTCCTTTGGATTTAACCTGAAATAGTGTCCTTCAGAATAAAAGGAGGGAAAATAACTTTGATTAGAGCTGTAACCCCCAGGTTCAATCAGGTGAAACTGTTGTTTCTAGAGGTTTAAGAAGAAGTGCTTTTCACACACTTCAGTCTGAGCCGTTGCAGCTATGACAGCCTGTGTGTAGATCTACTCGAGCCATTCCAAAATGTTTTCTACCTTTCGAACCCGATTTTCAAAAATCATTTCTTTTTGTTTGAATTTGTGCTCATTTTTTTTAAAGTATAGCCTTCAGGGGCTGAAGTTTGTGGTGATAAAGAAAAAGACCAAACAGTTGAATTCATCAGCCTCTCTGAGGAAATGTCTGTCATGTCCTAGTTCCTCCCAGGTGAATCCTTGACAGACACATTTTCCTCAGTATTTTTGCTGTTTGGTCTCAATCATGCGAGGCAGTAATCAAATCAATGAGCTGCTCTCTTTTTTATCGGAAGACTTGATCAGGTGTTCAGAGTGGAAAAAGAAACACCTGTGAAAAAAATCAGCACATACTACGCATGTTTTCCAGCAGCATCCTTTGAAAAGAGGATTCCTCTTCCCTCAGAAAAGTGTGACAAAGAGTGAAAAATGGGTTTGGCAGCACGGCGTTGTTGTGGTAAACCCAGCAGGGAGCCGTCTGACGGCAGCAACAGAGCTGGACGTGTGGAGTGATGGACTGATGTCAGTGTGGTGAATTATGGGCCATCACAACCTGCAGCAAGAGTTTAAGGGACATTTGGAAAGAAACTCCTCAATCATACTGTAATACGAGCTGCAGTGGTTTGCGGTCTGCACCTTATGGATCACAGATACCTTTAATTTGTTTGTTTGGATTTTTTTCTTTTTCTTTTTTATAATTGTAGCCCAGTATATCTACAATAAAGTAATGGTATGGTCATTCACGCCTGTGTGTGTGTGTCTGTGCTTGTTGAGTCGAGTTCTCTCAGTCAGGAGCATAAGACTCTCTGAATACTCCTCTAGCACCATCATGAGGCCAGAATGTTCACTTCACATTAATACGATGAATACAAAGGATGAATGACTTAAAAACATCCAAGTGGACCCTGAAACCTTCTTCATCTATCTGTGAAATAATTACATACGAAGTGAAGTGAGTGTTATTTTCTAATTCAAAATCATTTTGCTTTGTTGTGGAGAAAAGACGAGGAATGTTTCGTACCCGCTGAAGTCAGACAGCTGGTGAGATTTCTGTTCAAAAGATTTTTGTATATGTGGGTCCATGGCGTGACGTCCCTTTTTTTGTGTCCGTGTGCAATATTTCCTTCCATCATGAATTGAGCATTTCATCACATGTATTTATTTATTCTATGAAACCTGTCATATTTGAACACATCTTTAAACTATTAAAATATAAGATGTTTTTTTGTGTTTTGGTACCTCAAACCCCCAAAATGTCAGGTGGTGCAACCGTCCTGACAAGTATCCACAGTAATTAAACTCTAAAAATTGAATGTCAGTTATTGTAAATTGAAATTTAAAACACAGTGGCATTATTTTATGCTTGAACCTTTTTAAATAAAACATTCTTTGCAAATGAAAAGAATTTTAAAGCTGTTGAGAAATTTAAAAAACTTTTGTCCCGTTATTTTCACCTCGTCAAATGTCAGGGTGGTGCAACCGTAACATTAGACTTTTATTTTAAAGTGAAGAGAATAAAACAGGAAACAGGAAACTGCATCAGCCAGAGGACCCCAAATGACATTTGTGACCAAGTGGAAAAGTTTGTAGATTTCTCTGAAATACTGATAAAAAAGGTTTTTTTCAGTTCATCGGTGACTGGCACAATTTCCATGTCAGGTGGTACAACCAATGTAATTATGTGAAATGTTATTTTTACATCAAATTATTTATCTTTTTTACAAATAAAACAAATGAAACACACAAAATGAAAATGTATGAGTCACTACAGACACTTGAGAGATACTTGCCAATAATTTCACAGAGAAAAAATAACAGGAACATATAAATATATTTTCATATATTTGGTTGCGCCACCTGACATTTTTGGGTGCTCAAATTAAAAATACTAAAAAATAATGAACCTAAAAACTTTGAAATGTTGGTCAACTACTGAAATCTGGTAGAAAACATAATTCTTCACTCAGAAATATGTTTTTTATCCATTTTCAAAGAACTTTTTCAAGATACGTTTTTAGACCCTCTTTTTGTCATTGACCCATGTACCTTTCTCTGCCTCCTCTTCTTAGGGTTTCTGCAACGTGATAGGTTGTGCTTCTTTTTTTCTGTGGTGGGTGCAGTAATTTCTCCTTGACCTCCATTTCTGCTGACCTCCAGCAGCAGAGCGTCCCTCTCCATCAGCTGTGAGTGGACTCGGTGTGGACCCTGAGTGGACTCTGTGTTGACTCAGCCTGTTGTGTGCTGGTCTCCTCCAGCCCGGGCAGACTCTGATCCTCGTCAGCAGCACCCTCTATATTGGCTCCGTCTGAGGGGCCTGCTGACGGCACGTTGCTGCTGCTGCAGAGTGAGAGGGACAGCAGGTTTAACGGGCCCCGGGGACCCGGCGAGTACACATACAGGATCAGGTTTCTGTCTGGACTTTGACTGTATTTTACGCAGAGTTGTCTATCTGCAGTTATTTAAGCATTCACTCACTTTGGCTGCTACTCACTCCAACTGTTCTTCAGAAACTGTACAATACACATGAATCATTTCAAATCAGTGATATAATAACTGATGTTTCTTTACCAACATGTTTGTATTTTCAGTTACAGCCAGGAACCAATGCGTCTAGGTTTTGTCTCACCTTGTTGTGGTTTTGTTTCCCAAAACGACCTGCTGACCTCACATTATCACTAAGAAAAAGGGCTAATGTGAGGTCAGCAGGTTGTTGTGGGAAAGGATTCTTTTTCTGATTCAGATTTCTTGACGTTGAAAGTGACTCAGAGACTCAGCCCAACTTCACACAATGTTGGTGGTGGTTCATCATGAAACTTCAGGTGTAGATACTGTACCTGCAGCCCCTTTCTGCTCTAAGCGTTTAGAGAAAGTTTACAATGAATGGGATTAAGAACTCAGAAGTTTCACTATGTTTTTCAGAAAATCTGCAGTAGAGGACTGATTGAACATGTGACTGAGCTGAATGAAACAGGACAGAGAGAGAGAGAGAGAGTGTGTGTGTGTATGTGTGTGCAGCCCTGGGTCAGCAGAGCTGGGCTGTGTGGGAATGAGCAGCTTAATGGTGACTTATTACCTGTGCTGATAATGTGCAGACCCCTGCTGTGTCACATGAGCCATTTATTCTGCGCTGCTAAAACAACAGAGAGCGGAATAAATATGCTGGATGAAGGATAGGGGCTGTGTGTGCGCGTGTTTGTGTGTGTGTATAAGAAATGAAGAGTGTGTTCTGTGACCTGCAGAGTCTGAGCTGCAGTCATTCTCTTTCTCGGCACCCTCAGCATTTTTTCTTTAGCTGTCAGATGTTTGTCCCTGTCTCCCTCTTTCTCTCTCTCTTTCTATTTCTCTCTCTCACACACATGCACAGAGTTTGTTGTTCAGGAAGAAGTTATGATAAACCAACCATCCGAACACCTCTGTATAAAGGGATCAGCACACTCAGTCTTACCTTTGCACTTTTGGTTTCTATTTGTCTTCACTGAGCAGTAAATCATGTCTGATTGTCATTTGTAGCTGCTTCAAGGCTGTTTTTTAAGATCACGAATCTTCATATTTTTACTACTTGTTGTATGGTGTATGGTGAAGACTAGCTGCTGTGACAGGCCAGACCAAAACCTGCCATGAAGACACGACTCAATCCTAAAACATCAGGTCAGAAGTCCTCCAGGTTTCATGTGGCTCTTTGTCTGCATTTCTACTGAGTTCTGTAGTCCTGTGGAGATTTTGCACTTCACCAGACTCGTAAAGACCAGGACCATTCAGCAAAGATGACACCATAGGAGGAGATGAGAGTTAGCCTGTTAACATGGAGGGGGTTCAGCCACCTGCAGACCGAAAAAAGAGCTGCTTCAGCTTCAACAGGAACGTGTTGGTTGAGGACTTTGAGCGGGATGTATCCCTTTTAAACAGCTTCAGATCATCATTAAATACTGATCTGATGAGGAGATTATTGCATATACAGTTGTGCTCATAAGTTTACATACCTTGGCAGAATTTATGATTTGTTGGGCTTTTTTTCAGAGAATATGAATGATAACACAAAAAAATATTCTTTATCTCATGGTAAGTGGTTGGATGGAGCTATTTGTTAACAAGCAACTGTTTTTAGTCTTTTTAGAATCATAATAACAGAAACTACCAAAGTGACCTTGATCAAAAGTGAAAGAAAAGTGTTAGATGATGAAGTCAAAATCGGGAGAAAACCTTAAAAATATGTGATTAAAAGTCAAAATTTTGAGATTAAGAAGAATTTTTGAGACACCAAAGTTAAAATTTGAGATTAAAGGGTAAAATTATGACACAAAAAGTCAAAGTTAGGAAAAAAAAAATACATAATTTGGAGATCAAAAATTGAAAATTTTGAGGAAGGTTTAAAAAATGTATGGGTTATGAAGCTACTTTTTCGCCTTTGAGAATCTTTTGGTATTTTTGCAGAGTCTCCAAGAGGCGGGGTGGGGTTTTTAGAATATTATCGCCATAGTAACCTCCTCACACCGTAGGACACAGATCAGCACACTGGACTTAAACAAAACTCAGCAGATTAAAGGTTAACTCTTTGATTGTGATTTAAAAAAAAACCCTGTAAGCTTGGTTTTGTGTTTTCCCAGAGTGAAGCAGACAGAGAGAGGATTTTTATTTTCATCAAAGGAATGAGTGACACTTGAGGGGCTGCTCCCAAAACCATCCTTCAAAGCTGGGTGTCTTCTGTGTTAAGTGGTGGGAGAGGCAGGGTGGGGGGGTCATGTCTTAAAGTCACTGCTTCGAGTGTTTGCAGGTTCATCAGAGCTTCTTTTGACCTTTGTGTGTCTTAAACACCATGAACCATTGTGAGGTCACACTCAGGGACAACAGTGTTTCACCACCACACCTTCACCAGATGAAGGCAGCAAGGTGTAAGACTGTTTCTCTGAATGATTCTCCTTCTTCAGGCTCTGAAATGTTGAATCCCTCCTGTTTCATGTCCCTTTCCCAAGTTCACGCTGGTCACATGAAACAAAGCTCCTCAGTGTGTCAGGGTGAGTCTCCTGCTGCTCTGTCACATCAGCTCACTCTGACTTCTTGCAGAAAAGTTGATGAGGAGCTGGATGGTACACAACTTTGGTTGTGTTGGTTCACTCATGCAGCCCAGTGTGAAACCTCAGGAAGTTTGGTTGTGTTGTCACGTGTGGACGCATCTTTTTTTAGGAGGTGGTCAATGGACGCTGAGTGTTTCTGCCAAAAACTGTGCTTGGATATTGATGGCTTTCCAAACAAACAGGGGTTTATTTGGTGCAGAGATAAATATACAGTTCACGTGAGTTAAAGGGGATGTTGGAAGCTCTTGTGTCTGTCTTTACTGCGGACTCCTAATTTCAGAAATCAAGTCGTGTGTTGGTCCACAGCAGGGGCACAAATCACCTCAGGTTCATCCAGGACTTTAGACTTTTAATTTCTCTGATTCTTCCAAAGCCAGAGATGGTTTTGATTTCCAGCTCGTTGTTATTTCCACCTGATCTCACAGCAGGGTCGGTGTGCATAATGAAAACCAGCTCAGAGCACAGATAAATGAGAATCAAGCAGTTGATTGAAGCCTTACAGAGTGTTAGTGATGAGGAAAATGAGCCGACGCCGCCTGCTTACACAGATAATCAACACACTGACAACTTTGTGCGGAGCTGCTGTTTTGTTTGTGCAGAGGTCGCTGTGTGGAGACGAGCAGCACACACGCTCCCTCCCCCTCAAACACCCCTCCTTCCCACCTCGCCGTTTGATGAGACGCAAATATTGAAATGAAGTTTGGGCGCTGGAGGCTGGTGTTTCAGCACGGGAACGCTGGGAGAGATGTCTCCTAATTAAAAACATCATTTCAGCTCCTGCTCGGCCTATTTCCACTCAGCATTACCGCGGCTCTGCAGGTAAATTGCTCCCTGTACTCCTGCGATGGCGGTAATGAGCGGCGGTTAGGTCTGACACCACGTCTCTTTGATTTAACTTAAATGAGAAATATGCCATCAACAGGAGGAGGGGGACTCAATCATCAGGACTTTAAATATGATACGAGCCCGCTGAACGAGAGGGGGCGAGTCTCAGAGTGAAAGTATGATATTAGGCCAGCTGATGGAGAGAAACACACACCTTCACAGCTCTGTGTGTGTGGGTGTGTGTGTGTGTGTGTGTGCAGGTTCTTCTGGAAAAAAAGCTTATTATACAGATAATAATATATCAAAAACATATCAGCTTCAGCGTCCTCGCTCTCTCAGACCTCAAGCTGTCACTGCGTCTCGCTCTGGCTGCATTTACACTAATTGTGCACTTCATTCAAAGAGAAAAAAACACACAGATACGTTTCCACCCACAGGAGCCGTCTTCATCATGGGAGAGGCCGTGTCACTCAGGCTGTGATGTAAAACCTGCACTGATTTCCATCCACCACGATAATAAAGTTTCTGCTCTCCCCTGGAGAAGCCTCTGCTCTTTGTTTAAAAGCTCAAAGCACATATCCTCTAATAGTCAGCAGAGGAGCCTCATACTCAGTATCACTTTGCTTAGTTTCAAACACAGTCTGGTTGTTTTATTAAGTGTAGATGCTTTGTTAGCCGCTGTGGGAAGACACGATGGCATGGACACAGGTGAAAGACTCATCAGGCCAAACTCATTAGTTTAGTAGCTTTGAATGTAACAAATGATGACATGTGTGTGCTGATAGAGAAATGACCTATTCATACTGAAATCCTGTTGTGAACCAGGCTGTGAATATATTAATTTCTGCTGTAAAGATCTGCTTTTTGAATGGGTGTGTGTGTGGTTTCTGCTGTTCCTGCAGACACTCTCTAGTGGACACTCCAGGAACTGCAGTTTATAACACTTCAGCATTAGCTTCATGTTTTCATGTCGGCTTGGTTTGAACTCAAACCCTGTGTCCTGCTCTGTGTGACTCTAAATGTGAACATCAGTCTCTAAATGAACACCAGGATGTGCTGAAACAGACTGAGACCTCCATGGATTCAGTTAGGACTCACATGTTTTTAACATTATTGCCTTAAAAAAGTGATGAAGTTATTGTTGATAAAACATCCAACACACACACACAGACATACACAGGTCCAGCCCTCTGGGTTTATCACAAACTTTCTTTGTGCACGTTGTTAGATGGAGAATCCTGGAGAAGCAGTGCAGCCTAGAGGAGCTGAGTTTAATATTTCCACCATGTTAGCCTATGATTATTAGTCATTAGTAACTCAAGAAGAAAATATTAGGCTGATTGCATCTGGAATGGTGAGAGCAGAGCACGCCAGCAGCAGACATGCTTTATTAGAAGGGAAACTAAGTCGAGTGATTGTTTTGAGCGCTGAGCGTTGGACCACAGAGAGCGGCGTGTCGGCTTGAATCAGACTCTGATCACGTCAAACTCGTCTGTCAGAGTATCAGGTTCACTCTGCACATCGTCAAAGTCCACAGGAGACACGGATCGAGGAGGACATGGAGGATTTCATTCTGTGTGTGTGAGAGAGAGTGTGACTGCATGTGTCTGCCTCCACACACAGTGCATGTTTGGTGTCAATCTCCTCTGACAACAGCAACTACAACAACAAATATTCAGTAGGTTTTTGCAGAATCACTTTTGGGACATTTCAGCCTTCATAGAAGTCACAGAGATAGGAAGATATTTAAAGTCTGATCCTGACATGACCCTTCATATTATCCTGTTTATAATCCAGCCATGAAGTAAAGAACAAACAAACTGACCATGTGTTGATTCAAAGTCACTACTTTGTAAGTAGTGCTTCACTTTATTTGGATCACAAACTATTATCCTGTGACTTTAAAGGCACAGAGAGGACTTTGTAAAGGAACTTAAAATAGTTTCATCCCTTTTGGATGAAAGCAGTTGAGGTTTTCTGGGATGTAGACTGCATTTCCCATGAGCATCATCACCCCGTGTGGAACTGTGTCCCTTTCTGAAGTGACAGTTTCATTGTTGGGGGTCGTCTTTTGGGGTTTTTAGAGTATAGTTGGCCTGCTTTGTGTTTTCTGCTTTTCCATAGCGACTGAGTGTGTGATGTTATACAGCAACTATTACAAGAAAGGGTAAAAAAGAGACAAGGAGGAGGAGAATTATATGTATGATGTGTGCTCGGTGGGAGAGGCACACATGTGCAGGCCTCTGTGGAAAAATGCATGCCCTCCATACAATGATGAATTTGAAATCAGCCTGCTTCACTTCTCATTAACTAGTTTCTGCAGATCTCGAAACAGACACGCTCCAGACTGAAGGATGAAAATTACCTGCCCAGAACAAAGAGGCTCAAAATTAGTAAAAATAAATAATCTCATCTCTGATAATCTCAGTTTACACATGAAGAGGTGTCAGTGTAAGAAAGAGACAGTTTCAGGGTCTAATGAAACTCCTCACAGTGACTTATACCCTCATGTGGAAAACACTGAACATGGGTTTTGCTGTTTGTAACATCCTTAGTCTGTTACTCCACGTGTTGTTGAAGCCCGCTTATTGTTGAGCGTGAGTCTACATGTGCTCGTCTTCCTCTCACTGAGCTCCTCTGAGCTCTGCTGGTGGTCACAGGAACCTCTCTGCCTCCTGATGGAGTGTGACATGTCGCTTTAAAGTGTGAGCCAGACGTGAAACGAAGCATGAAGGGAGATGGATTCAAGGAGGCGGCGAACAAGAACTCAGAGGTTTTACCTGGGATGATGGGAGGTGAAAGCAAAGCCCTGGAGTCTGTGCTGCCTGCTGATGATGATGAGGATGAAGATGAAGTTATCAGTCCACATGTTTCTGCTGAGCATCTCACTGACATGGATACCAGCGGAGATAAGCCGCAGCTCCTGGCGGTGCGGGGCGGGCGCAGCAGTCTGCTGAGATGTTGTGATTGGTAATAAAGAGCAGCTGTGACCATGAAATCAGGACTTAGCGTAATTAGCCACTTTGAAGCAGAGATTTAATACCCAAATCTCTCGACAAAATACCAGGGGATCTGGTGCTACTTAATGATAATCTGATCTCCGAGCCTCTCGTCTCTTGTATTTTCCTTCTTAACAGCCGTGCCATTTTGTGGCGGAGAGACGGGACCTGGCTTCCATTTGAATCGTCTGTTCACGAGCCAGAGAGAAATACCA